>JBAJNP010000152.1:20320-84058 GCA_036877545.1 Yasuhikotakia modesta | reverse complement strand
CCAAACCTAAAAACGAGACCAGGCTGAGAGACTGGCAAACAGCTGTTTTAGAACCATGCCAAACAAAAAAACAGCCAAAACAATTTTTGGATATGTCAAGTCCCACTAAAACTAGAAAAGTAGACCAGGCTGTAAGACTGGTAAACAATCTGGTTTACGCTGCTTTTTTCAGCAAAGAAAAGCTACTGGAAACAAAGTAACACACACAAATTTCTTACCCTGTCACTCCAGAGAGAGTAGAACCAGCTGCTGGCACAAACTCCCTTGTCACAGTTCTGCAGATCCTGTGGGCGAAGGGCCATGTTGCATTCCTCATCTAACACTACATCGCCCAGGTTATCCACACACACAACTTCTCTACTGCGCTGACCTACTCCACATGGCACCGAGCACTGAGGAGAGAGGGAGAGAAAGAGGGATTTAACTAGAACCAGAGCTTTCACAAACCACAATTTAAGAGGCTTTTTATATGGTGCTGAACACTTAGTATTCAGGACTTCATACAATACATAGAATCTCTAAACACATAATGACCTGCTGAATCTGGAAGCAATACATTGCATGAGTGCATCAATAAACAAATTAAAATTCTAAAACTTCCCCTTAAACCTTTTTTTTCATAAAGGGGGGCAGTGGGGTATGTTGAGCCAGTGGATAACTTTTGTTGAGACTTTTCTGTGGCCCCAAAAGCATCTGGGCACTCAAACATTCAAACAAAGATTACAAAATCACTGTAAACCTTTTCATAAAGTTCAAAATTAAAAGTGATAGGAAACAGCTTTAAATGTAATTGAAAGTATATAGTTTACTGTCCTCTATCTTAAAGTTACAACCCATAAATTTAGCCTCTCTATCGCCATCTCTGTTTGAAACATAAAATTGTGGGTAACTTTACATACTTTTTGTGTCTGTTTAACAAACTAACAAACTGTTATCTTTAACTTATTTTCCTTTAAAGTGTGGTTAAGGTAAAGGCTGTTTTAAACACAGTTGCACTGTTACTGAACAACTGTTTTATACTTTGTAACAGATTTTTGCTCATTTTTAACCAGAAAAGTTACAATTGCAGGTTAAACAGTCATTTCAGATTTGTTCAGGTCAAAATGGCAGTCACAGTAGATTTATACTGAGACCTAATGTGGACAGATTCTCTTATTATATGAGCAGATGGCAACATCTGCATCCGTGTCATTGAGAAAGGCACAGTGGTCAACTTGGATCATATGTGCTTGGTTAGCCAATCAAATAATGACCCTGATTTATTTGACGCAAGGAGTAATTAATATATAATATTAATATTTAGTATTCATCTGGTCATGTGATCTCAAAAATGTCTTCCACCATAAGGTATTAAAAACAGCTTTTATCAGCCTTAGTCTCTTTTAACAGCCTTTTTTAGCCTGTCTTACTCTCATATAAATATAATTTTAAACATAATCTCTTCTTATAATAGACTACTGAATTCATAGTGTATAGAACCTTTTTAAAGAAAAAAATAACTTAAGTTCCTATAAGTTAAATTGGCTCATCTTACCCCACACCCAGACCTATTTACTATACACACCTCGGTCCACTCTGAGCGAATTTGCCACTCACTGCAGATCTTCAGCTGGCATACCGTGGTCGTCTCTGGCATTTCTGTCATGTCACAGAGGCTGGTCGCCACGACGACCGTGCTATTGCCACCATGCCCCCTTGTTTCCCGGCAAATCACCTGACGGTGCTGAAAACCTGGTCCACAAGTCTTACTGCACTCAGACCATTCCCCAACATCCCAGCTGATACAAACACACATGAACACACACACTTATTGAAGGAATGCAATGATGTGATTCTGCTCTACTGCTGGCTAAATGCTTGCTATCAATCACATGTGCTCTTCATCTGCACCATTTGGAATCAACTACTCTAGAAGTCTCCAAACATCTCCTCAGTCCAAATGAGGAATTGTTAAGACGCTTTAAAAATATAGTGCCGTAGGATTGTTTGTTCTTTGTTGCGTTCAATGCTTCTCTCAAACTAATTGTAGGTTTGTGCTTGTTTATTCCAGGTGCGTTTAGGTTAGGGTTCCTACTCTGTGTTGTAAATAGTTGTGTATGTTTACTCACAAGGCTGGGCAAGGCTGCAACTGACAGTCTTCTACCTGGGGGCTGGGAAGATGAGGCTGGCTGCAGAGATGGTCTGGTACAGTTGTTTGAGTGGCCCTTTCTACACAGCTGAACAGAACCTGACGACTGCCTGATAAACACACAATACAAGCAGATAAACAGAGACAGACATCAAATAATAATAACATTGTTATTGTGATGTCTAAAGTGTACAGTGCTGCTGGGAAAATACAATCTGTTTTAGCTTTATTTGTAGGCACAAATGTCCGCTTACTGTAAAATTACTCTGGTTTTGATTTAGAAGTTAAACAGTGAGGACACTATAAAAGTCTTGCAATGATTTGGAATGCATGAATGTGAGTGTGTGTGTGTGTGTGTGTGTGTCACTATTTGGTAATACAGAACACCATTCATCAGACACGACAATGTGTTTATGTGCCTTCAAGCCAAAATCACTAAAAACCTAACAATTATTTTCTATTTATTTTTGGCCTATCTTGTTTATCTTTGACCACACTACTTCATTCAAAAATAGTAAATAATTACCTTTTAAGAAACCACTTAGTCTATCCAGACTAAATCGAATAATGAGCAAAAATAAACAACCACACAGATGCACATTAATTTTTGGTCTTTACAACTAAAGTACCTGTTCCACAAGTGACACTGCAGTGTGTTGTTGTCATGGCAAACCAGCTGTACTGGGGAAGTGGCTCAGAGGTCACAGGGTCTGATGGAACTTGGTTATGATGAGGACTGCTCATTGAGTTTTCATCATCACTAATCTCAGGTCCAGAATACAGCTCATGGCTCTCAACTGAAGAATGAGAGGAGAAAAGAGAAAGAAAGGAGAGAATAGGTGAAACAGTGGTTGCCTAAAGCGAGTAAAACATCCAAAAATAGAAATTTGGGTTCATTTAATTAGCACTGATTTTTTAAACCTATAACATCAAATGACTTATATGATGTTATGATATTATAATCGGTTTTGATTTATTTTATATGATTACATACTTCTAAATACAAAACACAATGTAAAATATAAATGCATTTGTGTTTATATAGCACACTTACCCAGAGGAAGTACACTAGAGTAATATGTATGTGAGTGTACATTGATGACAGGCTCTCTGGGTAGAATGTATTCATAATATACTGTTGGATTGGGCTGTTGATATATCACCTGAAAAAAAAACAATTTACTATTCAGATGCACTTAATTAGAATGTCTCACTTCAGCCACACTTTGTTTTATTAATATACATCTTTTCTCAGGGCAGTATGTGACATCATACAGTAGGAGTGGTCTCTCACAAACAGATGCAGCTCCTGATTGGTCGGTCCAGGAGCAGTGATGGATTCTCCTGTTCTGCTGCTGATCTCATTGGGTCGTTTGTATGTAAGTTTAGTACCAGCGGCATAGAACTGTCCTGGCCGGTCAATCACCCAGTCACCATTTATCACTGATTCACCACTCGCTGCCTTGAGAGCTTAAAGAAAAAGAGAAAAAAAAACAGAACAATAAACACAGGATGTTGAATGATAGGTGGTAAAACTGTGGTTAAATGTCATGTATTAAGGGATCAAGGTTTGACCATCCATGCCCCAATATGTTGTTTCTGGCAGATTAACAGAACCATTAAATAGTGGATGTTTTGTCATTCTCAGCTCATTAATGCTCAACTGTTGCTAGGATGTAATTTTCCTGCGGCTTCAAAGTGAGTAGTCACATGACTTTGCAGATCAGGTGATTGGCCTAAAATGTCTGCTGTTTAGATTAGCAAAGATGAATTTTTAAATTACATATTTCTGAGGGCGCATGTATCAGCGAGGTTACTGTTACTGAGATGAACAAGAACACTAGTTAATGTTTCTCCAGGCATTATTTGAAACATAGTACCCCTTATTCTTGTGTCCCATGGTGGTACAAGCTTTTAAAGGCTTCACCAAGATGGACTGTTACTTCTACAGCTGGCCAGATCAGCTTGTTAAAATACATGACCAGCCTGGATCAGCTAAACAGCACCCACCCTTAGATGCTTGTAGCTGGATTTTCCAGTAGGGCATTTGTTACACACTCAGCTGAAATTGTAGAACGCATTAATATTTGATACACGAGCCAGCAGTGAATTAAAAAGAAGTGCTAGAGGGAATTAAGTTTCCATTACCTAAGTAGTTTCTGGTCTTCTGTGTTTCCTGTATTTTGATTCGTTGAGCTCCAGCGGGGATGTCCAGGATCTTGTGGTAGCCAACAGAAAGCACCGAAAGAAAGCGCGTCCCGCTGAACATCTCACACGAGCTGCCATCGCCTGCGCAAACACCGCATACATCCACCTGGAAACCCCCACAGTCCTGCTTACGACACAGAAGGACGTTATTCAGTAGTTAAAGGCGTTAGTTAAACTACTGTAAACTAGTTTAGACAGTTTGTGAGCTATGAATCAGTACTCAGCGTAACCTCACGGTAAACATGGACGGTTTACCGCACAGACAATTTCGCAAAAAGGGAAAAATCTGGCGCATTTTCTTCCGATCAAGTAGTTTGTTTAATTTGATTAATAACGCTATTACCGTCAAGATTGAATGGCTAAAATACATTATGGAAAATTAACAATTGGCGAATTCTTTCTGGAAAGAGCTAATAACAGCGCAACTGTTGCCTTTCATTGAAAACACTGACTCATTTGGCTCGTTCATTACATACCGACCTTTAGGCTACTAATAAATTGTTTCTGTTTTGAAAGAGCTTTCAGTCCCATTTTAATGAAACATGACACAGCACACGTGCACTCGTTTAAAGTTTAAAGCGCACGTTAAGCCATATTACACTTGAAATACAGATAAACAGACACAAATTGATCAGTGAAGCAGGGGGATGTTTGTGGTTGAGGTTTGAGATGTAGACACACTCCTACCGGCAGATATTCTCATTACTCCGCTAACACACGTGCAAATGCTGACAGAACATATGACTAGGTTTTAGTTCGTAAACAAACATCTCTTCCACTGTTAGTTAGACAAAATAAGCTAAAACATGCTGGAATTGATCAGGACTACAAAAGGCTTATGCTGTGGTCACTGAAAAAGCACACTGCTGCAGTATGCACACGGACACATTGGTGGGCACTTTCCTTGCTGTATTTGTACCGCTAAATTAAACCGTCAAATAAACCTTTCCGGATTTTTGATTTTCATGGAGATATTTGTTAAGCCATTTACCTCGTGCGACCGTTAATAATGAATGCAATCCATGTGGGGATATATGATCCTGTAATGTGGGAAAAACCTGACCCTCACACAAACATAGATTCACAATGGACAGTCATCAGCTGCAGCTGACTCAACTATTTAGAGTATGAACGTTTATGTTAATCCACTCATAGGTTCTTTTTATTTTAACAATTATACAATCTGACAAAGCACTATAAACAGTTTAATCTTGAATTTTAGTCTGGTTATAAACAAATAATTAAAAGCTTACAATACATATCATTTATACTATTCATAAAAAAGAACATATGTAGAATAAATGGCTACCAACTAGTACAAATAGTTAACAAATGTACTGCAAAAGAGTGTTGCAAGCATTGTGTTTTTGGAGATTGCTACAGCTCCAGTTTACTAGAGCAGGTCGGCATCATTTTTGAATTCTCTGCAACGCTTACCTCTCCAGGGTTAAAGTCTGAATCATTGTCCCAGGAAACAGGCTCCATGGGTGGGCACAGGAGAGAGAGCAGTAGGGTCATCTGGATGAAAAGGCGAGAGAGTCTCCAGTTGAGGCCACTCCAGGTTGGCTGTTGCATCCCACAAGCCATGAGAAGAATAATATATATGTGTGTGTGTATGTATGTATTAGTAAAGAGTATGAATATGTCCAGGTCTTGTGATAAAAAAATGCAGTGTTGCTGTAGATATGTGTGAGAGAATGTTTGAGTGAGAAAGGTTTCTCTCTCTCTTTCCTTGGTATTTAAGTATGTTGTTCAGCAACAATTCTCTCTCTCTCTCCCAGAAAGAGTCATATACACATTGGCACAGATCTCCCTTCTCTCCTCCCATTTTACTTTCTCTCTTCTCTTTCCACTCTCTCCCCATTTTTTGTTCTTTCATAAGCAGCAAGCATTCCTTTCTGTGAGAGAAGCTGTAAAATGCTTTGAATTACAAACACTTTCTGATGGACAGACACAGTCTGTCAGTCAGTCTAACATTCAGAGAGGCTTATATGACCCAACCAAAACTAAATCCGAGTATTAAGAGTAAAAAAACTCTCTCACCAAAATCCAGCAAACCAGACAAACAAATGTGGAATGGGGCTAATCTGTAGTCTGGTCCCCAGCCTTCTCTCCGCATACTTCAGTGTGTCTTGTGGTGTGTAATTTTGAAGTAATGAGGGTGCACGCTACGTGTGTCCAGGTGGTGTGTGTTTTCCTCTGACCCGGAGGTCAAAGTTTGCAGAGTTTGATTGAAACTTTAGGAAGAACTACTGAAGGGGATATCAAGACTGGAAGTGGAAAACATTCAAGAACTCTTGCACTGAAACATTTGGTCAGCTTTGTACACAGAAAATACTTTCATGGACATAAACTTTTGGAGACGAGATAGACGTGGTGAAAGGAATGTTTCTTGTGGCAGTGGTTTTGTGTTTTCCTTTCTTTTGAATCCTAGGTCAATAATGCACTGTTTGTTTAAACATGAGCTGTTTTATGCTAGCAGCACCAGGCTAAGCTCATATACTAAGTAAAATTAATACTGTATTTGGCTTAAGTGATGGAAAGAAGAGCAACAGAGAACGGATTTAATTTCAAAAGAAATACCACAGAAACAATAATGCAAAACATGGATTGTCTAGGAGTGAGTCTGTTTAAAAGCATGAGAGCACACCTTTGAAAACCTTCAGAAAGAAACCTCAAAGCTATTAAGATAGAACTTTCACTTCCTGGCAAATAGGATGATCTGTTTATACTGAGTGACCACTGATGTTGTTCAGTCCATTATCAAAATACTGTTAAATTCTAAAATAAGAGGTTTCATTTCTGTCAGGAAATTCTGATAGAGTGACAACATGAAGTACAGAGAAGAAAAATGAGGAGCAGAGGCTATACATTGATTTATTACCATAAAATGGACACATTCCCAGTCTGCACACTGTCAAATACACACCTGTTGCAGAGTGGTGATTTAGATGACATGCATTTGTGCATGTGTGTGCGTGTGGAGGGCGTGTTGGGTTGTCAATTGTCAGGTTTGCTCATTCTGATAAATGGTAATGTAGAAATGCAACTGCTCTGAAGTAAAAATTCTGACACTTTGCGATAGTAAACATTTAACTTAATGCTTTCAACTTAATGCCTCACAGAAGGTTTTTTGGTTGCAGAAATAGATCGCTGGAAACTTGACAAAGACAAATCCATAAAACAGGGATTTGTAGAGGAATGTCAGTACTAAGTATACTTAATAACCGCTCCAAGCCATTGCATTCTACATGCCCGCTGTGGATTAGTATGGACAGTAAATAACATAATAACAGTGGATCTCTCCCAAGTGTACTAAATCAAACAGCCCTAAATCTTTTTCCTGTAGTACTAAAGGGGCCCTAGAGGTTATATTTTGAGTAGCTGACAACCCAAACTATAAATGGTGCATTGTCAACAGAGATCAGAGCTTGTGTTCTTACAATAGTAATATAAGGGTAATTTTACAATAGGGCTTTTTGGCCTTCAGTTATTAATGATTATTGATTAATATCAAATATGGATTTAAAAAAACTGCGGTTCCTGGAGTGGATTGGCATTTGCATGTCAGGTAGGTCGACTAATCTTTGGATTTACAGGTTTAAACAATTTAACCCAAGTCTAGAAATGAAACTATTAAGATCCTCAAAATACAGATTTATGCTGTCACATTGCAGGAAGGTCTTATTTTATACAAACACCCCAAAGTCAAATTTCAATAGCCCATGAAATATTTTAGAGCAGAGCATAACTATATAAGCATACATAACCACGATTTTCATGATTTACTAACTTCTATGACATTTTCAGGTCTGGATGCCACATTTTTAATATTCCGTAACATTTCCAGGTTTCCATGATTATAACAGGCAACATCACTGCCGCTCTTACTGAGTGCTGACTCAAGTCAATCGAACCAAATCCTAAAAAACACATCTGCATGCTGAGTAAGAGAAAATGTATGTGATTATATGTGACTTGGGTGATACGTCACCAAAAACTAGTGCAATGTATGTGTAATTTATAAAAACACAGTGAAACAAGTGTTGATAATGTACTGATTTAACGCTTGAACGTGTGTTTGTATCATAAGCATACCAGCTAAATTATATTACAGTAACAAAAGCCACATTTAGAAATTACAAACACATTTACAGTAGCTTAAAAGATGCAGGTATTAAACAACAAAATGTCAAACCAAGTCCCATTTAATTTTAATGAATGATAGCATGTCATGCTGGTATTGTTAATATTGTGATGCTTGTGTAAGCATCAGGCTTTAAACAGACTGATGAAAATATAAAACTCTGACATCAATTATTTGCATGATTGTATGTCTTGTAATGTGGGCACTATCGTTCCAGACCAGTTATGTGAGAATTATTGTGTCCTAATTGTCTTTATAGTTTTTAAATATTGTTAGTTCAAACCACAACCAAAGCCTTTATTATTGTCTATGTCTTTTACAGTTGTTATAATCTTGGCTGTGCTCAGCACTGGGTGACACTTTCTGGCAAGCAGGCAGCACACATGCAACGGACATAAAAAAAACCAGTTAAAATCTAAAAGAAACATTATTTGAACCACAAGCCCTTCCCATTTCTCATTATTTTATGACATTCATAGGCCTCAAGCTATTTTTATGTATATATTTAAATGCCTTTTTCAGCCTGTGTGTTTTTATGTATTGTTTTTATAAAACCCTGGGTGGGCTGCACTCGGGGACGGCCTAATGAAAAAGATATGCCACATGCAGCTGAAAGGGACCACAGTCACCACTGGTGAGACCTGTAGCAAATATCTTCCTAATACCTACACTGAGAGTACCAAAAAAGTAACTTAATTAGCAGTGTTTTCCTAAATGAGGAAACGATTTACAATTCTTTTTTCCACAAATTATACTAAATAACAGCACTTTTGGGATGGAACAATACCAATCAAATTAGAGGATGAGAATTATTGTATAATGTTGTTGTAAATGCTTAAATGAGGAATCAATTTACAATTTTTACATATCAGTGCTGTTATACTATATATCAAAACTTTTGCAACAGTACTCGACCAATCAAATTTGAGGACCAGATGTATTATGTTAAAATTATGCTTAAATATTTCTAACAGACATTACTAACAGAACATTTGTAACAGACATTTGTAACAGAACAAGATTAGATTTCTTAGAATTACCATCCTTAAGGTAAAATGGCAAAGTGGTCACCAGACAGCAAAGACAAGCACACGCAGTTCATTAATTACACATAAGAGGATGTGGATCTATTTTGAAAGCTCCATGTTGAGTCAAGTGTTATGACACATTGCTGGGAATGTGTTATGGCAGCTATGCCAGTAAAAATTCAGGATTAATCATTTCTAAGGAGGTAGTCAGAGAAAATCAGAGTGAATCATAAGTAAGCGACTCACAACAGAGCTCAGTGTCAACCATGGCAAAATTGTCTTTCATCTCGGCCAAGCTCTGTGAGACCCTTGAGTTTACACTTCGTCTACAAATCTTTAGAAAAAAAAAAGACTTTTCTGTCTCCATCTGAGTCTGACTGCTGTGATTGGTGTTTGGGATTTAGAATTGCCTTAAAAAATCATCTCCCCACATTTTACTACTAAATAAGTTGTCAGACAGTGAAAACCGGTATATATGTGGGTGGGTGTGTGTGTGAGTGTGTATAGATGTACATACACAAACAGTCTGTTGAGCAGAACATTACATGCATATTTAGGACAATATAATCTGGGAATTTTTAATCTATGGTGAAATATGATAAAGGCCCAATATGATGTCACAAAATGTGTCTACAACAAACAAAATCTGTGATAAATAAAAAGAGGAAAAATACTGGATAAAATGGAGAAATGGGGGCCTTAAAATGTGGAAAATAGATAAAAGGAAGGAAATGGCAATGGTTTATCCACTTAACCAGCTGTCTGGTTCCTTTTATCACTTTGTCTTTAATGATGCACAGCTTTACACACAACACCTGGCCCTCTAGAAGATAATCACAGTAAAGGGAAAGTAAGAAGAAAGGGGGGGATTGAAAATGTAAGCAGTCCATCTTTTTTCATTTCTTGTTTGTTGGTTTACATCTTTGCACTACAGATTTCCCAGAACACCAGACCACTTTTGTGAGCAGCCATTTATCTTAATATTGACTACAAAGTTGTTAATAAAAAAAGTTTCTTTCAAAGTGGGAAACAATAAACCAGACAAACAGGATATCAAAACAAAATGACTTTAATCTTGCCGTCACAGAAATCAGCATGTACACAGATAGAAAATTCTATACATTCTTCATGTACAAGCAGGACTTTGCCTACTACTAAAAATACAGAGTTTGCTAAAAAAAATTAAATACTTAACTTAAGCATTTTTAATGTAAGTTTGTTACATGCATACTACTGAATAATTAAGCCAACTGTAACATTAATAGGCATTTAATTATTTGCTTTTTTACACTCTTCAGACTAGAGTGGAGTTTTGTTGTGTGTAATTCAAAAGAAATATAAATATGAAATTTTCGGTATTTTCCTGAATTTCTGAAGCAACAACAATCAAACATGCCCTAATACATGTGGATGGAGGGAGTCAGATGAAAACGTGCCTGAATTAGCCAGTAGGGGGTGACACACATCTGAGGAATTCACTTTTCTCCCTGACTCACAACCACACATGCATGTGTCATACATACGGCCCCTGTATGCACACTTTGGCTCATTTTTATCAGCTTTGCTTTTGTTTGATCCCAAACACGTCCACGCCTGCATCCTTTGCTGCGTTTCTTTGCCTCTTTCTCCACATCCTTTCCTTTTTTTTTGTTAAGTTCTGTTTTTTCTTATTATTGTTCTTTCCTGTTCTAAAGAGTGCATCTGGCTTTTCATTGGCTATGCTGGGTGATTTAAGAACCCCTTTATGTTGAGGGTCTTTATTACAGCCTCTAGGAAAGTCGGCGTCTTCGTCTATAACTATAACTGCCGAATTTGTTTTCTTGGCTTTCCTCTGGCCTTGTTCTTGGGGTGTGAATGCTCTGTGAGGGGCGTTTTTTCCCCTTTTACTTGGTGTTTTTGGGCTCTGCTTAAATTTCAAGGGTGTGTTCTGTTTGTGAGGTTGTGGATGGTGTTTGGGTGTGTGTGCGATGTGTCTCTTTGACATGTGTGGGTTGTTTGTCTGAGAGGTGGGTCTGTATGGGGACTGTTTGTGGTTGGTTTTTGGTTTCTTTCGTGGCAGTTCAGGGGTAAATGAAACAAGGCCACCATCTGGCGGCATCATCAATCCATCACCCCACAATTCTGTAAAAGACATAAGGACAGCATGTGATTAAATCTCTCAGAGACACCTAACCTATGATAGAAATTACAGTTATAAATGAACTTTGCGAGCTTTATGAATATGTGGGAAGAGGTGTTAGCGCCATTACTGCCATTAAAGCATATCTGTTGATATGCAACATAAAAGGATTTACAAGTGAAAATATTATGAGGTAATTCTTGAAAAATGTATAGATATACTTCTGAAACACTATAAAAACAATTACATGCGCTGACTCTAAATTCTGATGATTCATTTTAAAGGCATTATAAAATGGTTGCTATAGGAACCCTCGTGATCTCACATTAACTTTACAGTTAATGTGAGACAATCTATTGTATAATATTGCTGCTTGGCAACTCATAACAGCTAGAAAGCAGCATTTTTGCTTTCCCAATGTGTTTTGTCTCACTTATGCAAAAGCAACATGATGTAAAGCACAGTTTTTGCTTTCCCAATGTTTTTCGTCTCTCTTATGCAAAAGCAACATGATGTAAAGCACAGTTAGTTGTGTACATATATCTATTGTACTATAAACTGTATAATACAATCTCTACTATCTACCATTTACGCATCACATGCTATAGATCACAGTACTTAAAATACACTGAAATACTTATCCATGATTGGGCAAATGACAAGTAAATTTTACAAACCTCTGGCCTTCTTTTTAAGTCGCTCGTCACGACACTTGATGTCTTGTGTCTTGTCATAATAGGAAACAAAGGGCAGGGTGGGATATGTCCCATTATACATTCTCTTCTTAGTGCATTCCTGTACAACACAAACATCCCATGTCATTAATGAGCGTATAATCACCAACCCTTCTCAGTTGAATATTATAGAACACAAAAGATAACTGAAATGTATATTCATATACACTAGCCATATGAAGATGAAGATCTATAAACTGTAAAGGTGTGAACTCAGTTCACTTTTTACAATTTACTATCATAATGGCAAAATTGTCACTGTATGTTTCATGTTAAAAGAAAGCTTAAAATAGTCACAAATAAAGCATGTTTTAAAAGACTAATACTTTCCTTTATATTTTACATATTGCTTTATTTTATGCATTTCCACACTGTCACTGTGCAAACCTTTCTGAATGATGACATAAATGAAGCATTCAGTCTGAATTTTTATTTTATTCATCTGAACAAAGTTTATAGAATTTACAGAATTAAATCAAACCAACCCTAATAAATCAACCCACAGCTTATTGGCTACTGAAGTTTAAATCTGAAGTAAAAAAGGTTTAATGAACCTATTAAAAATCTGGTTTAACACAGATTAACAAAACAGGGAAAGATCACAAAATTATCACAATGAAAGGCCAGATTAAAGGCACAGCATGCTTATGTTGGTTAATTTTATACTGGCAGCAAAATCAATACAGATATTGTTTTCAGTAATTTAAAAACAGAACAAAAGTGATCAAGCTAATAAACTCACATAACCGAAGTGTCCTTTCCTTGAGCAGTTGTAACAATATGCAGGTGTTTTGCAGGCATTTGGATTACTGGACTCATGAAGGGGTCCTGGCGTGATCTACAGAGAAACAGACACATACAACATAAGGGTAAATGATTAATTTACTTTTGGGTAAACGTATTTTACTGTCATTCTCTATTAGGTTGTATTCTGTTGTATTCCAACGTAGTCACAGAATAAAGAGGTGATGTCTATTTGTAGCAAAAGAATATACTGTGACAGGAAACTGTTTGCTGGAGAGCCAAACTGGTCAATAATCTTCCAATTAGCGTGACAGAAACAAGAAACCAGGGTCTTCTCCAAATACACACACAAATACAACACTGTCCCTGTCAAGTAAGAAAATTCACCTCAGTCACACAGTGCCCTTTGTATGCTTGTGATGAGTGCCAGTCTTCCACCAGCGTTTATATTACTCTACTCCCTTTCTTTCAGCGTGTTCTGTTATTATAAACCTGACTTACATTTCCCATCTCACTAGTGAATGATGACCCCCATTCTCTCTCTCTTTCTCCCATCATCCTCTCTGTCTCCTCCTCCTACTCTTTCTTGCAGACATTCATATAATCTGTATATTTTTCTTTTCTTTGAGGTGATATAAGGGAGTGATTACCGAGGGTATCAATAAATCCCAGTAATGCTCTGCTGATAAGGCCGTCTTTGGAGTGTGTGTATGTGTGTGCGTTTCTCCATCTGGTCCCGGGGAGCCCGAAGGCGTTTCACGCTCCATCGCCCTCCGTAAATACAGCACGATAAAGAGGGTAAGCCGACTGGTGTGAGCATGTTTGTGTGTGTGTGCGTGCCTAAAAACTACACACATATTGTCTTTTAATGTCTCCTCAAGGGGGCGTCAAGACATACGCATACACGCGCATTTTCAATAAGCCAGGACACACGCAGTCCCACCACGTCATATTTTAAACATATCTTCCTCCATCCCACACTCTCTCTCTCTTTCTTCTGTCCGTTTTCCGCTTGAGTGGTTAAAGGGTGGAGGGCTGAATGCTATTAGAAGCGATGGTCATTATCAGCTCAGCGCTGGAGACTCTGCTCCATCTCCATCACAAAGACACCACCGGCCGGTTACCCCCCAGACACCCACCCTTCTCTCTGTTCTCCATCACTCACTCTCTCTCTAACCCCCCAAACCCAAAGCACTCGTTCTACAACTGCTGTGTGCTCTTCCTCTGTCTATTTTTAGTGCTAAGACAAGCTTCGCTATTACAATCGCTCATACTTACGACCAGAGTTTTCCAAGTCCCACCTCCAAGTATGAAACTTCAACAAGTAACTCATACTCCACCTACTGCTCTACAGACATAAAAGACACCTCAAGTGGCAAAGCTAGTTAAACAAAGACAAGCTATTGCTTTTATAGGCAGTAGCACAACTGCGAATTTTGCCTGTCACAGAAAAATAAATTGATTTGCTTTGAGAGATAGACCTGAGGTGTATATACAGACACAGCAGACTGCATATAAAGACACACAAAGATTTAGGCCAGTAGACGACCACCTGACTAACATCTTAGCAAATAGGGCCATGGATCATAAGGAATGTAAAAAATCTGACATCATCACTTCGTATATATGAAAGGCCTTCACAGGGTGATACTAATTTAAGGCCCATTCCTAATCCTGTTTTCATCCCTCTTTACCAGCTACTTCCTGCCTCTACCCCACTGTCCTATCCAATAAAGTCAATGTTTTTTGATTCCCAACCCTACCAGCAACTGCATCATTCTTCACAGTCCATCTGCTCTTCTTTATTTCTCTAACCCACCCTTTCTTTTTCTTAATCTTCATTATTCATTAGTCTCTATATCATTTGACCTCTGTCTCTCTTTCCACCTTTACTTTGGCTCTACACTTTCTTTCATCCTTGCTGATATTTCATGCAAATTGGTTTGTGGGAAGACCCTCCCTTCATCAAGCGCACACTGTGCCCCCTCTCCTGACCTTGAGCTCCTGTTATCGCAGTTGTGCTCGGATGTGGCATAAAAAAAGAGAAGAAAACTGTCGAGGAACAAAAAACGTGAAGATGGCGACGACTCCCCTCACCCATTGCTCTGTGCTTAAGAGGCACTCTGTGGCCTTATTAATTACTTCTCTTTAGTGTGTGTGTATCACCTCTATCTGAAGGGATTACCGGGGCAGAGGGTGGCCCCTGATATGTTTGTGTGACGGGGCAAGAGTCAGGGAGCAAATTCACACACACAAATGCACAATGCAAGCTGTTTCAGTATATAGAAATATCTGTACACTAGAGCACACAGGCCGTTTCAGTAAAAGGCTTTAGTATTTGTTTGACACATCAGTGATGGCAGTGTAACATGCTTTAAAATTTAAAACTGTTTTAAACAATGTGATCTGTGTAGTTTCCAAAAGGTTAAAAAATAACATTTTGTACACAGAAATGTAACTGTAAATTTAAAAATAAAAGTTTTTTATTAAAAACATTACCTGATGACACATTACATGATTTTTGTACTATAAGAGATACTACTAGATTAAAATACTGTATTATATCACTTTTAACAATAATACAGTACTATAACACAAACAACAAACATAATCATATATAATAAATCAATTCAGAATTTTTTAAATTTTCTGCGTACTTTTTTTCAAACACACTGCAAACATTAAAGCAGGATAGGAATTTCTAGGCATTTGAGTCATTAAAAATTACTACAATAATAGAGTAACAAGCATATTTTGTGTACTTTGGTTGGGTACTAAGTGTTGTCTGGCTGTCACCTTCTTTTCGGATCATTAATTGTCAAATCCTCTGGTAAACACAGCAAGTGTAATGAAGGTCACAGACACAGAGGTGCAGCTGTAATTGAACTGAGTGGGAGCTAAAGCAACATCACTCTGATGGTTTTGTGTTTTGAATATTTCGGATTCAGATGTGAATAGCAGTAGTGACCTATCTTGGTAAATGTAATTACGCCACAAATTACTGTCAGTTTTACCCATTCAAGCTAATTTTACAAACTGGTTGCAAACATGATGGGTGGGTATTATAACACTGACAGTACTGACAGTAATCAACCAATCACAACTTAATTATTTAACCACTACCTCCTCTCACAGGATTGTTGACTTTTGTTGCCATATGCTTTTAAAATATTTCAACAATGCTTTTATTTTTGTATTTGTGTTTTCTAATTACTTTTTTGAGGATGCCCAATGGCCTCCTTGGTAACATACAATCACACATACAAGCAAATAAAACACACATACATACATGTCCTGGCAACAGTATTTCACACCTTGGCTACAGATGGACACAACCTTAATCCTTAACCACACATCAAATTCAAACTGTTTCCAGTGCAAATCACAATTCAAACATGCACACACAGTGTAAACAGTCTTTGTGTACTTGGTGGATTAGGCAGAGGTGGGAGATTTGAGGTGCATTTTGCATATGTTATAGAAAACTCTAGGGAACCCCCTCAGAAACATGAAAATGAGAGTGAGGGGGAGAGAGAGACAGTAAAAAGAGAGGAAGTTGAGTAAACGCAAACTTAGACTTCATTTGGATTTATAAACTATTTTGGGGGTTTCCCACCTCATTCACCTTCAAATAAATGATGCGTTTCAGTAGAAATTAAGTAAAATAAAAATGAATGTTATCTTTCACAAAATCCCACCTGCAATACATAAATTTCCATTTACATATTCAGGATACTGTATTATGAAAAAATGGTATTGATAAACATTTGCATAGCACAATTTTACTGCAAAGAAGCACACACAAGTGGTGTGCATATCATGGTGTTAAATCAATTTAAATGTTTATTTGTAATAGAACATTTAATAAGGTAAGTTTTCTAAGACAAGACAAAAACTATGTCTTAGAATGTCTACTATGAGTTTTCTCTCAGTTCTGTAAGACTATGCAGTTCTGTCAGTTATGTGTGCCGACATGAGCTAACAAACAAATATTTTCTATTTTCATGCCAGTTTCTCTTTCTTTTGTAATTCAAATGCAGAAAAAGGAAACTGCCAGCCTACAGAGACACACGCACTTACACAGATGTTCGGCCATACACACCCACACACACCTTGTAGTGCTATCGACCCCTGGTCTGTCATGCAGTGCCACACACACCAGTCTCTCTGTGCCTGCCCTCCAACTGATAACCAGAAGCCGTCGTCCAAACCAGTGGAGGAATGAGAGGCAATGTGTGTTTGTGTGTGTGTGTGTGTGTGTATGAGAGAGAGAAAGAGACAGTGACAGAGAGAATTAAAGAAAGTGACAACTATAAGTAGACCTAATAAAATTTAGAAGCTTACATTTACAGTTGCCTCTAGCTATCACAAAAATACACGCATGCATTTCTTGAAGGATCATTTCATGAAAATGCAAACTGTTCTTGGTAGGAATATACATACATATATATACACATAAAAATTTAGACAGTAAAATTTAGATGTGACATGACTTGTGAAGAATGTCCGAACTTTTGATTTTTAAGCTTACAAAAATGGTGCACACACATTCATACCATAATTCTACCACAAAACAGCAGCAGTTCAAATCTAGACAACAGACAGCTACAGTAACATTTTAGAATCTTCCCCCCTAGGTGGCGCTATGAAACCACATAGCTATCCCAACCACTAAAAAGGTATAGAAATTGTGAAATAGTGAACAGAATTGTAAAAAGGCCAGTTCACATGAGAGTTTGGCCTTTAGTGATATATGAAATCTGTGATTAACAGACTTTTCCCCAGCTGAAAATGTATTAAAAATTTTCTACCATTCTGGCAATTTTTGTTTATTGTTTTGATCTATTCAGAATTCACCACCAAAACTATGAGAAACAAAAGCCCTGTTAAGACTTTGCATTTCTGTAATTTTATTAAAATAATACTGCAAAAAGCAGGAAGACTGGAAATAAATGTTTATGACCAGTAAATGCTCTGATGTTTCAAATATTTTTTTAAAAACAATGTGCCAAATTATTTATACACACGATTAAACAAACTTTTGAAGCACTATAAAGTGTGCACCTAACAAATGTACCTAGTGTTCATTTTGGACATTTATTTAGCAAATTCTAACTAACTAATAAACTCAAACAATCTGTGACTAAACTTACAAAACACTCATTTTCTCAATTCAGAAGTTCTGTTGAACTGTCATGTACTGAGCACAGGATTCATGGGCTATAATGCAGCTCAGCAGCAAAACATCAGTGTAAAAAAAGAACAGTTTTATCCAAGAACTACACTGACATTTCCACTGAGCTGTTCCCCTGTGGGAGTCTAATCAATACACGCCCTCTAAATAAACTGTGTCTGATATACTCTATGTCTTTCTTTCATGGACAGATCTCCTCTTTATCTACCTCAGGACAGAAAGAAGGCATTTTGGATGAAAGACACCTTTCATGAGTTTGTTACCAATATGTACACATACACAACCCGTCAAAATTCACAACTAGTCGAAACAAAAACTTTGGATTCATTTCAATCAAATCCTTTGGGTCTAAAAATAAAAATATTTTAAAATAACACCTTTACAATAGACCTTTATTACAAATATACATGTTTTTAGTTATGGCAAGCTCTGAAATATTTTACAGGTTAAAAGTTATGAGGAGGGGGTCTTCTATAGTGTACTTTTTGTAAACAATGCAGGGTCTAAAGGCAAAAAGGTTGAGATGCACTGGTATAGTGCTGTAATCTAAGAAAATGGTGGCTGTTGTGAAATAGCTCTAATATTTAAAAAAAAACTATACCTTCGTCGTTGTTTACGCAGTAGTCGAATGCCTTTTTACTCTGAAACTAGTATAAATTCATTTTCCTGTGTAGTACTTCCTAGATGCCAGTAGATGGTGCTGTATATCTACTACAACGCCACACAAACTGCGACATCTGCGTGAAGTACCAACAATTTCCGTGCTTCCTATTTACATCTTTACAAGGCCGCTTCCAGATTTTTCCGTCTGTTGATGGAATGACAACGTATAAACAATGTATGACTATGCAATCCATTTCCTAAATAACCCATTTCCTATTAAAAAAATAAAACATTCCTGGTAAGCTTGAATTTACAATTAGTATTTTGACTATGTATCATTTTGACTATGTCCACACTGCTATCAAAATCCGATTTTGTGTTCCTGTGTGACCCAGATCTGTTTTATAGATGATGCTGTGAAACCAAATCTCGTTGAAGTGATTTCAAACCATGTGTGACCATGTCTCTTTACCATTTGCACAGAAAAATTCTGAATTCAATACACATCGTCTTATAAATGTAAGCTGGCTTCCATTGCCTATTACTTTGTATTTAAGTGTGACAGCGTACTGTGTGTGACATGTTATTGTTCTTGTGCACATTTGATTCAGTTCAGGACAATGACGAGTTCACACTGGAATCTGGTATGAGCCACATTTTTAAATATTGTGTGAACAGTTTGAATTGAACTAAAGCTTCCAATCTGAACATAGTCTAAGTGTTTAAATCTTAGAAATGACAAAAACCAGCCAGACCTATTTGATCAATTCAGCTGAAATCTCAACTTTTTCCAAAATGCTTTCTCCACAAGTGTTGTTTTTTCCGTCATTTGTATTCTCTTTAATTTTCTCCTGAAAATTAAATGAAAGAACGTTTTGCATCATGTTGTGAGCTGATCGCTTTGAACCCAATAAACTGTACGTTCCTTATACATTTCACTTATGCTAGTCAATTAAATTTCATTACTGTGTAACGGATTACTAGGCTGATCAGTTTGAGGAGAGCAGGGATTTTAAAAAGTAGTTTAAAAATGGTAATTGCTCACCAATATCCTCTTAAAATGCTTTGAATCCGTATCCCCCCCAGACACGTGATATCTGAAGCAAAATAAAACCTTTGTAGCATGCAGCTAAATGCACCTAACCACTTTGACAAAAGATGTTTTCTGTTTAGTGTGTGCATAGAACAAATTTAAATGGACACTCTTTGATTTTATTTGTGGCTTGCAAAATGTCTTCACAGATAAAAATCAGTCTGTGACTGTATAGTTTGCATTCATGTTAAGAACAGCACCCAACAGCAAATTTGGCCCACAATTTTATCAGTCCTCTATCTAATCATGCTTTACTTTCCGGTTCCTCTTTCTGTAGTACTGTACAACACATTTGCTTTTTAAAACTTTCACTCTTTGCATAGCTTATGTGAACATTGACACTTTTTTAGCTGTGTGTCTCCTCTGGGCTTTGTGGCAAACTCAGTAGAGTTGAGTGGTTGTTTGTTAGTGAAGACAGGTGCAGGCCCTACACACACACACACACACACACACACACACACACAGACCCAGTAGAAAGAGACTGGTCTGACAGAATGCCTTTTCACACCTGACTGGGCCTAGCATAGGGCGACAGGCCAGAGCTCCCAAAGCACGACACACCAACACACACACACACAGGGTATCTGTACTGTATTTAACTTTGAGCCCTCCAGACTCCAGGATAATTTAAAGGCCTTAAAGACCGTCTGTTGAGGGTGACTCAATTTAAGTACCTACACACACAAACAGAACCAGGGCAGGACCCAGAGGATGGGGTGTAAATACACTAGCAGATGGACTCAGCCCAGCAGAACCAAATGGGTCTGTACGAAACCATCACACATTATTTTATACCCTTATAAAGCCTACAGAATCAAGAGTTCGCAAATGTTGTCTACACAGACACAGGATGGACGAGAGCAAAAGACAACATTTTCAGTGGAAAGATTAGACAAGGATTTTAAAATCACTTCAGAGATCAAGACAAAAAAATTGGACACAACACTCACAAAAAAACAATTTCTAGATTATTAAGTAATTTTCTGATTTTTATTATATTCCTAATTTGCATTTCCATGACTTTTAATATTTTTCCAAGTAACATGACTTTCCTAAGCATATATTAATTCTTGTGGCGATTTTAGGACTCAACTTCAACTTTCCAAGATTTCCTTTAAGATGGGCAATTAATGTGGACAATAAAGACGTTTTAATGACACGGTTTTACCCTAAAACATTATATTATTGTTTTTATTATTATACTATACTATATACAGTATAATAGAATTGTTATAATACTTATACTATAGTATAAGAATATGTTGCACCTTAGCAGATGTGTCTAAGGAGGCACAATAACGCAAGTTTTCGCCTTTTGTTTGTGCTTTGCTCTCTTTCGGGATATACGCGTTTAATTTGATAGTAAGGAATGGATCAACAACGTTGAGAAACGCCAAGAATGAAAAAGATTTTTTAAAACTACTTCTACCCCTCCACGTACCTCTTTAACAGCCCGAGAGGCGCGTTTTCTTTTCTCTCTCCACTCCGCCAACCCGCGCACTAGGCGAGCGCTAACGATCTGGCCTTTTCATTAGGCAGGCTAGCTAATTAGACTGTGTGTGTGTGTGACGGGTCGAGTGACTGCTCGGCGCAGCGCGATGCTGGCAGGCCATTTCATGCTTTATCACGTCTTTTAATTGACAAACAACCTGCTCTTTTCTCTTAGGCTGAGATCTATATTCCAGGAGTCTGCGCTTATGTGTGTGTGCGCGTACAGATGTTCCCGCACACCCCTTGACGTTCAGCTGCTTGTGTGACTGTCACATGCCTTCTCACCCTGCTGGATCTTTGGGGAGGAATTGCTCACTGAGTTTGCCAATTAACCACTTTCAGATTGTTCTGTGACAAACACACACACACTCGCAGTACTCAAGAACACCGACTCAAGAACATTTACATATAAACAAATCGCGTCATTTTACCAGTTGTGTTTCTCGGACGATGTCCCGGGGACGTTAAAACTCGCCGTGTTAAGTACGTTTCCTTCTGTGAGTCGTAGACAAAATGAGGATGGTTATTAAAGCGGCTCTTTGTGGCGAATGAAAGCTTATCGCTTCTTGTCTTAGACACACGCTGTCAGGAGTCCATCATTTATACGCCTTCACACAAAGGCAAAACCAGCGGGACGCTCGGGGTCTTTTCTCTGCAAGTCACAATTGTGACTAATCGTACTCATGATGAATGTGTGTATATAGGCCAATGTAAGCACACACTATAAGCATTATACACAAAGAATAAATATACCAATTATCCTGTACTAATTCTGCTAGTGTTCATTTTTAATACTTGGGTTTTTCAGTCAAATTAACACTTTTCACATCACCAGCCTGCCTTTGTTAAACACTTTCTTGTTCAACACAGTCGGTCACCTGGAATTTTCAATGGCAGATTCTGAATGTTAAGGTGTTAACATCACTTTACACAGAAAGCACATAAATATAGACAGAAAGCTTACCGTGAGGTGATACTGTCTCCAAATTTCTGGGCAAGCCTGTTAAAGGAAAGAAAGCAAAAACACTGATAATGTGAAACTGTAACATAGACTAGATTCACTCCACAAATTCATAACCACAAATCCTGCTATTCATACAAAACATTTGTAATTGTTTTTGGAATATTCATGGCAAAAATAAAATACGCTAAATACAGAATAACATCAGTTCCTCATGAAATAAGAAAAAGTATAGAGTAAATGAAAAAACTTGGTCCTGATGTTTTCTTCTATTCCTTATAGTGTTTTATTCCTCATTTTCCATTAATGTTCATGAATGTCTTCCATTATCTTAGATCAAATGTCCTACAGGTTTAAGAAACTGTAAATATGACTGATGTTTATCAAATTATAAACACAAAGTATATAAGAAGATGGAGAGAACTTTTCACACAAGAAAAGATGAGTCGGCAGATGATGAGCAGGTATGGTTAACACATTTGTCCTGTGAGTTTCCTACATCTCATTGCAAATCGAAACTGCTGAGGGCACAGCAGTCAGACTCATTTAAAGAGTTAGTTTTTCATTTAACCCCACCTGAGAGAGGGGCAAATAGGGAAAGAGAGGCTTTACCACCTCCTGTAGGGTTGGCCTGCTGAGTTTATTGAAGGAAACATTTAAGAAGCCTTTAAGAATCTGCTTGCCTTTCCCTCACTCGCTGTGACAAGATGTTACAGCAATGAAGCTATTAAAAACACATCTCTGCACTGCCAGACACCTAAAGCACGATTAGTATAAGGAAGATCAATACCTAAACTTGCTAAAGGAAAAGGTTTCAATATTAACATTTCACTTGATGTCAGTGCTGTTCTAAATAACAAGATGCTTTGCTTACCATAGCTTGGTTAAAACCCTGTGTAACACAAGTAATGCCTTTGAGATTTTACTTTAAACCCTTATGTACATTTACTTCTACTCAATTAGCAGATGCTTTCATCCAAAGAGACTTACAAATGAGACAGCATTTAACAACAACAGCTTGTTGGCTCTTATGGCAAATGTTTTGGTAAATTTCTTTAGCAAATGTGTACTGAACACTGCCACACACTTTTCACATTCAAATGAGTTTTGTGGTAGGCTGAATATAACTGAATGCAAATAAATATCTGAATAAATATCCACTAACTGAATGCAAATAAATATCTTTAGTTAAGTAACAGGTGATATCAAAATATGTTTATTGAATATTTAATTAAGATATTTAATTAAAACCTTTTTCTGAAATTCTCCAAATTTCAAGGAGTTCATAGGAGTAAGCATATTTTAGGCTTTATTTTTAAAGTAATAAAGCAAATAAAATGATAGGACAAAATCTTTAGAAAAGGCCTTTAAAAAGACTAAATCAACCTAAATACATAACTGATTGTAAGTTCAGGGGATTCTCCTAATTTTTAGGAGAGTAAGGCATACTGTAAACAAAAATGCAACTGTGCCAAGATATTAATTTCTTTAACTATAAGAAACTTTTGTAGCTTAACATTTAATTTTTGATGTATTCCCAGCATATTACTATTTGTACAGTTTTGATGAGTGTACTCATCAAAATAACAGTAGCATAGTTAAGACACAAAAATTCTAATAAAAAGTATTATAAAAAATATTTTTACACAATTATAAAACCTTTGCCTTATATTACTTGTTTAGTTAATATTCAACATTTCTATAACTCTAAAAAATGTAACATGTAAAGTAAACATTAAAATGAGTGTTACAGCAAGCCAGGCAGGGAAACTTAGCGCATCTCTGTTGGAAGCTTCGTTCATTAATAAACACCACACAGCAGGTTTATAGACAGCGTAATTATAGATTATAAGCATAATTAAAAGTTGTGTTGGCGCCTGAAGGATTGTTTGTTACTTTACCCACTTTAACTAACATCAAATTCCTTTAAAGCGTAATTAGACCAACAAATAACTAGACGCCTTGCACGATAATGGGCATTATGATAACACTTCGTATGACCAGAAGTTACAGAATTAACATCTTTCATATTTGGAATAACAGAAAACACTGGAATATCTTGCAGTGGGAATGTTTAACTGAACCCGAATCCTAAATGTGTTTGTTTGTCAGCATGTTATGCATGAATGAGGCCAATTCCATTTCAATTAAAACTATGCTAAAATTACATTGAAACAGTTTCCAAATCACAAGACACCAGAACATGCGTGTTTGAGAAACTTTAACTAGCGTTTATGGAGTATGGGACATGTATACTGTACTGACATCAACCATTGCTTTAACATGCTCTATCTTTTCTCTTCTCTCCTGCTGTTCAGAAAGTCACATTTTGACTTGCTTTTCTTTTCCACCCTCCCATTTCTGTGTCTCTCTCGGTGGGGTTGTTTTTGGGGGTGACGAGTGGAGCGTGTGTCCCACTCACAGCCTGTGAAGCGTCTGTCTTAATGAGAGAAAGAATGGCCCAGGAGATACACACACACACACACACAAAGCAACACAACACAGTACCTAAACAGATACACTTTAAATCTCTCTCTCACACACATATATACACACAAGCTTAACCCATGACCAGATTCCATGCCCCAACCCAACACTGACACACATTAGGTTTCTACCACACAAACACACACACAGTACTCACATCGATGAAGTGGCCGGTCATGCCACAGCGATGGCAGCATTTGTGCCAGTAAGCTCTCTCCAGACAGTCGTCATAAGTGTGGCCGGGCAGCGAGCAGTTTGAACAGTGACGGTTCGGACAGGTCCGCACTAAATGTCCCCGAAGCCCACATAATGAGCAGCATGGCACCTTCTGCTCCCAAACACACACAGCCTGACAGTCAAAATGAGCACAACACTAACACATAAATGCATTGTAAAGAATAAATATGGCTATATTTTGGATTATTTTATTACTGTTTGAGTATACATGCTTTTCAAATTGTAAGTCAGTATTGCTAACGATTTTACATTTACAAACAAAAACAATGTTGCTTTATTTTGTACAACTAGGTCTTACATTACATTTTACATTTTTGGGCCCTAGATTCTGCTTAGAAGGGTCAAACGTTTCCAAAGAACAGCTGTCACTTCTTGGCAGGGAATGAAACAATAGTACGGTAGTTCAGCTATGTATCAAAACTAATTTTACAAATGGCCACCTAAAAATATGTAAAAACTTAATTTTAAGATTTATATTCAGTTGTGAGGAACATTAGTTTTACTTATAGTCACACATAATGAATAAGCTACATTTGGTTATTTGGTTCTCAATAAATAACTATTTCTAACTAAAAAAAGCCCTTTTAACAAATTACATCTTTCTTTCTTGTACCCATACCATTGTTAAAATGCATTTAATTTCAGTTTTTATGACTGATGAGAAACCATACGCTAATATACAAACAAACACACAAACTGAGATCACAGGGGCTCTAATCCTCAGTATATTGAGAAATCTACTCTAAAACTATAGAAAAACAGAGACAACCGGTCATGTTAATGGTCCAGAAAGCTTATTGGATGTTTTTTATACACAGTTTCTATGTTAGTATTGGAGGTAAATCTGATGGATTATTTGGAATGGATTTGAACATAGTAAAATGTGTTTAAAGAAGCTGATAGGACTCTCTGGTGGCAGAATGCATATTACAATTATTTAAAATTGAGCACAATATGAAATAAACACAGAGAACAGCGCATGCAAAACTTTCTAAATGATAGGATTCCAGTTCGTTCCTGTGCATTCAGTGCTTTCTGTAGCGCCTTCAAAATCTCTAAGCATATCCTGCCTCTTGCCTGTTTCAACTATAATTTATATGACAATGTTTAAATCCATTGTGCATTTCACAAACGTCTCCCAGAATAAACAAGGATAATGCAGAATAAACTTCCAATGGGACTAGTAGTGACTTCTCGTTCGACGTGTATCCTTTGAACCTTTAGTATTGACAGTGAACAATAGGCAATGAAATACCTTTGGTGTGGGGCAGTTTTTGGAGAGATGGCCGATCTTGTTACAGTTGCGACAAATGACAGATTTTGCATTGTAGTAACGGTTTGACCGACGCCTTGGGCCAACCCCTTTATTACAGATCTCAGTCTACACACACACACACACACACACACACACACACACACACGATAACAAACAGTTAAATGTATTAATTGATAATATTGATTTTAAAACTTTTACAGGAAGTTTTATAGTATCTGTTTGTTAATTTTGCATACATTTATTATTACCTTTTTATCTTTTACTGAAACAGCCCAATTCAGATCCTCCCTTCCATCTTTTACATATTCTACAAAAACAGAAATATCAGCACATAAGAAAAACATACAACATTATAAACATGGGTTTGAATAAACCTTGAATATCTGTGTGTTTGCATAAAACGAGAGGCCCACACCCCTAATTCGACCTTTTTAACTCATTCTCAGGAGACACTGAGACAGTTATAACAGCTCCACACAGCTGCACACCAACACACACAATATTAAAATGAACCACACACACACACACACACAAAGTAACCAAAAAAAGCCAAAAAACTCCAGAGTCCAGACTGATGAGATAACAAGCAATACACCTTTCAGAACAACTGCTGACCAGAGTGATCAAACAAAAACTGGCGGCCATTAACCCTAGATCTACATTTACACTTATTAAATTGGCAGACGCTTTTATCCAAAGCGACTTACAGTGAATTCAAGGTACAGATTTTTATCAGTACTTGTGTTCCCTGGGATCGAACCCACAACCTTAAAGCAATGCTCTATAAGTTGAGCTACAAGAAAACAAGATCTGTAACATTTTCTCAGAGTAGCAGGTAACTGATGAGTTTCCAAAAATCAGATACATATTGACAAAGAAAGATAAAAACAGACATTAAGACAAAGCACAAAGTTCATACATTTACGTGTTTGTGTTTTAAAACATACACATTGCAACAATGGCCCACAAACACCCCAGAGGACCCCAAGTACAATAAACAGGAAACATTGCCTTTAATCCTGATGCCCCCCTTCTCTCTGTCTCACACACACCTCTGTGTCTCTACGTGGGGGAAATGCCTCGTCAGTCACGGGCCAGCAATCACACAAAGCCAGAGAAAGGAGGACCTCACTATGGTAATCCTGCAGGCCAATTCTCAATAATTCACACACACACACACACGCACACACTCACACACACGCACACACGCACACACGCACACACACACACACACACATTAACAAAGATACTATAATGTACTTAAAAATGTATTATGAATATAACAAATGTTTTCTTAACCCTACCAGGTGTTCAAATCAGATCCCCCTGCACTATACAAAAACTGTATGTGGAGTTTTTGAATGCGCCAGCTTAGCACCAACAAGCAATACAACTGCCACCACAGGGGGCGCTAAAGAGTAAGACATCATCAACAGCACAAAAAACCTTTTGCTTACTATAAACAGTGAGAGAGAGATGAGGGATGGAAAATAAAGTAAAGAGAGAAATGTGGAGGGGAATAGTGACAGATGCTACTTGCACGTCTCTTAGGTATGTTAATTAACACAGAACCAACAAATAAAAATAAGAGGTGTGCTTGTGGGGTGCAACTTTATCAATATATGCATGTTTAATGAATTCCAGCTGACTAATAGTCTGAGAGAGAAGAAAGCTGGCCACCATTGTTGGGTCCATGGAGAACAAAGCAATGTGTAGGAGAAACTAATTAACCATGAACACAAGCTCCCATTAGAGAGACTTAAACACTATTCTGAAGCACTCAGAATAGGGACTTTGTATAGGGAACAGGCCACTGTAAGACCGTAACTAGTGTATCTTAAACCGAACTCTGGGAATTTACTAAGTGCCTCCTTTCACAGTCACACAACTAAAGTGCATTCATGTTTTTTTAATGGTGAACTAACTAAAACGCATCCTGCAAAATCAGCTCAATTCATCATAAACATTTATTATAAGCATATAAATAGGCAGGAATATAGAGTTATGGACTATCCAAACATTTATAACATGAAGGTTTTTCTGTTAAATAGTTTTTCTGTCCTGCTTCAATAGTAGTGCAAGAGGGAGGGTTCGAGTCCCAAGGAATGCACATACTATTAATATGTATAGTTTAGATGAAGTTTATTTGGATAAAATAAATGCATAAAGGTGCAAAAGTATTGTGATAAAATATTTGGGTGAGTTCCTTAAAGTCTTCATGTTTACATGTTCACAAGGCCTGATCAATGAAAAATAAGTTACCTATTGCAGTTTTAAACAGCCCAACTACCTGCTTTAAGTTTGGTCAACTTTGCTGTTGTGGACAAAACTGGCCAACTTATACCAGTAGTGACTGCCAAAGTCATTACATGTCTTAGAGGAGTAGGTAAATTACAATAATACATTACAAATACCTAAACAATTAACAATTAAACAAAAGCAATGTTTTAAGTCAATTTTCAGTCACTCAAAATGTAGACACTCTGTGTTAAGGAGGCTTTTTGATGAGGAATAGCTGAAGGTCAAGTTCACTTTCCCGAGTTCCTTGATGTATCCTAATAGTAACACATCTTTTTTTAAATTGTTACACATTCTTCTTCTCTTTCTATTTCGTCTTTAACCTCTTATTGGTAATCAATATTACAGCTGGAATACTGTTTAGAATGGCTGTATTACCTACAACATAATGCTAAATAGCTATTAAGCTGCTCATTTTTTCACAGCATTTTTTTCTCTCATGCCGTCTGGGTGACATCAGCTGACAAGAAGAAACATGTCTGAGGTGGAGCAAATTATTACATTTTGATAAAAGACAATGAAAACAAGTTTTGGGGGGTAAAAGCAATGACTGCACGCACTTGCGCACAATTCCAAAATTCAACCCAGCAGACCAGAAACCTGTTAAGACAAATTATTTTAATTTTAATCTCACGTTGCTTCAGGAGGTCCCACTAATGTGTCCTGTCAGTCAGTTTGTAAAAAGACTTGGCTAAATACTAGAAGAGTAACAACATTAAAACCCAAATTGAAAAAACGCAGGATACCCCGGCATTACAAAAAAACAATATGCAGGAAAAAAAAAGCAGGGATAATGTATTTCTATTCCTACAACCTCCATCAAAATTAATCAACTCCCTGATATGAGCTTCTAATGTGAGAATTCCCTCATACACTAGAGTTACTGTCTATAATACTTCAAGTATTATTATTATTAAGAAGTCAAAAGTGAATGTGGTGTTTCTTTGGCATTACCATACCATAAAGCCCAGCCCCACAGCAACCAGAACCGAACCAAGGCTCCAAAACTGTGAAACTGTGGCACTGGTATATCATTACACAAATTAGATTGTGTTTGTAATACGTTATGTATCCTATAGAACCTGTACCACCCTTATTCCTCACCAGCACCTCTCCCTGCCCATGTCTCCCTTAACAACCTCCCTCAAGTGTAACCATTCAGCCTCCTTCAGTGCAGGGAGGGGCATTATGGGCCTGGACCCTAAAAAAGCTGATCAAAGCTTCATGCAGGCTCTGCCGTTAACCAGTTTTGGGGGTTGCGGAACCTTTGTGCAGAGCTGTTGACTTCTGCCACTGGACCGTCGGGGGGACAAAGAGAGCGGAAGCGAGGCCAGCAGTCAGATTAACACAGCCATACATAACAATGGAGCCGAGTGTGTGCGCCCTGTGTACCTTTGTGTGCGAGGGTGTACGTCTGAGAGAGGGTGAGACATACAGACAGAGAGAGAGGGAGAGAGATGCTGCTTAGTCCCACTTTTGGCCAACTAGGCATGGGTTGCTTATACGAGTAATCAGTCATAAGGAATATAAAATTAGGCTGGTCACCTAAAGCTGGTTCAGGCCCTTTGGACTTTTATGAAAATAATAGTGGAAGAGGATAGGAAATGATGAAGGGGAAACAATAAAATAAGAACTGTTGCAAGCTAGATTCAAACTTGAATTGCAAGGCTAAATTCCACGTATAAAAATTACACTCCTAAAATAAATCTATATTTGTAATGTAATCACATAATATATATATATGTATTAAGTACAGTAAAAGCAGCTTTGGAGAATAAACAAAATGGCAACTTTATAAGGAACTACAACATTCTACACTATTTTATTTAACTGATGATTTTGAATTTAAAGATGAATTTAAATGATCACAAAATCATCTTTAGGAATTTAAAGATGATTTTGTGACAAGTGCACATTTGGTCGACTAAAAATAGGTTGTCTATACAACTTGTCGACTAAACGGTCATTAATAATACACAATTAGACCAGTTCACCTAAACCTATGTTTATACAAGGTCTATTGTAAATCCATTTAACGACAACTTCCGCAATCAAGAATGCATGAGCTTAAGTATGTGTGTGTGCATGTCTGACCATGATGAAAAATTGGTCCAAACCAATTTTCAGTCAGTCTGTTTTTGAAAACAAACATTTAATTAACCAAAACAAATAACTACAGCAAAGCCATTAAATCATATCTACATTATCAACCGCAACAAATTAAAGTTTTAATACAAATCCATCAACATAAAATAAAAAGCTGAAGTTTATGCAAACATGGATAAACTCACACCCTCTATGTGTGCAAGTAGTCCAAAGGATGGTGGGCTGGCGATACAGAGGAGGGCAGGTGCCCCACAGAGGGGCAGACATGGGGGGTCAGCGGCCTTCACAGACCCCCTGACAAATACTTGACATGGACCACAGAGCAAATGCATTACGTCCCTATTCACCCTGCCCGGAACAGACCTTAATCCAATCAAAGGGTGATCACACACACACACACACACACACACACACACACACCGTTCTTGCTTGCCTGCCTGCCTGACCAAAGGCATCTCTTTCCCTCTTCTTGGCATGCCATTCTCCTGTTTCCTCACTTCCTTCACCAGCTAAACAATCTCCGCTCTCATTTCCTGTTGGTATCCATCCCTCCAAACATCTTTCATACCTTCTGCTCTTCACTTTCACTCTTCATTATGTTTTTGGCCCTTTTGGCACTTTTATGGAAATGACAGTGGAAAAGGACAGGAAATGAGGAGGGACAGCGGTGAAGTGGGAAACATTGGAAGCCAGATTTGAATGGCCAAATTTGGGGTATGAAATGAACACCTGCAAAGTGCCAAATGTATTATGTGTTTGTTAAGGAAACAATATGGCAACTTTATACTGAAATGCAAAATTATATACCATATATAAATATATCTAATGATAATATATAAATTACACAACATATAAATTTTGTGCCGTTTCATTAAGTAACTCAGACTTCAAATGACACAATGACCTAGGCTCAAATTTTAAATGGCCAGTAAGACATTTAAGGCTGTTGAAGTTTCTCAAGATGAAATGTCTATATTGAACCATGCCTTAATGTGTTAATCCATTCTTACGTTCCTAAATTAAACATTAACTTTGTATCAGATACAGCAAGTAATAAGGTGCACCTTCACACGGGCAATTAAGCTCTACTTGACATAAAAGACGGAAGGCAGAATTCAAATGAGCGGTGTGTTGCAATGCATCATGGTCCGTGAACATACCACAGTGAGTTAGGTGAGCAGTGGTGAATGCGAGTGTGAAAACCAAATAGTGTGTAACAACACAACACTTCAAAGACAAACACGCATGCGAGGGTTCCTTACTACGAGAGACTACAGATACGTGCGCTTACAAACACGCTCGCTATCGTTTCACACTCCACTAAATCCAAGCATCCGGTTGGATCACAAACAGAACATGTTGAAAGAGAGGACCAGGACATGAAATCAAGCAGAAAGAGACAGACATGTTGAGACGAGATGAAATGAGAAAGAGAGAGAGGGCAAGCGAGATCTTCCTTTTGGTCAATACATGTACAGGTCGATTATGGATTACAGCGGCACATTTCATTTCATTTCATGCTTGGTCTTCATGTTCACAGTACTGCTGTGGAGACCTGCTACACGGATTACTCTGATATCTCTATTGCACACACACCTTACACTCACAAACAGATTTACTGTACAGTATGTTATCACCATTATACTGTACTAAGAGTGTTTGTTTGGTTCGGGTGACAGTGATTCCCAACCAGAAAATTTTTCCGATACTTTGGGATTTTGACATTTGCTGTGATTGAACTATGCACAAAATAAATGGGACTTAAATAACTTTAAAATAATTAAAAAACTCTCATGTCTCAGTCTCATGTTACAATTAATAGCTAACTATTTTCAATGTTAAAAAATGAACATAAGTTTGCATGCAATGATTTGTCTATTTTATCAATGATGTAAAAACTAAGTACTGTACTGATGAGGCTGTATGAGTAAATAAAAAAGAAATAAAAAAGGTCTGGTTTGGTGTGTGTCACTGAAAATTTGATTCTTTGATTTTGATTTGGTCACAAGTCAGCATTGTTATTTTAAAATCCATTTATGGACTTTTTGGCTATTTACAGTAACGTGAAGGGAGAAAGAAAAAACGGGAGACTGGACTCAAACATAAATCCCTGTGAATTATACAAACAAATCCTTGTGAATTAGCTCATGTATGTTGGGTGGCACTAGATTTAGCACTATGGGCCACCAAATATTGCAAATCTGATAAAATGTTTGAGTCACCCACAATAAAATCTTAAAAGTAAAGGGAAATATAAATCAATATATTTTTATCTATAAAATCAAGCACTTAAGCCTTTGTTGACCACAAGGCCATAAGACATATTCAACGTGTGTACTATGACCTAGATGACCCTTTAATTACTGTATTCAACCCTATGTATATGGGAATGTCTATTAAAACCAAGCACACTATGACTAAATCAGCAGACTTGTATAAGCAGATTGTAATACAAGGATTATTGTAATTGGCTTTATATGAAAACAATAGAACTCCATCCTCATATAGATAATTTAGGAAGGTAAATGTTGTTGATGAAGATACGCAGCAAGAAAACCCCCAACAATGCCAAACAATCTTCCACAATCAGTCCATTACACAAAAATCGGAAGGTACAACACCATACTGGGCAAATTCGGCATGGCACACAGTATGTGCTGCCATGCTCCTGGCATTTCAGACTCCCTGTTTAAAGGGGGAGGTGGGGCAGGTGGCCAAACCTGTCTGTCAACGTGTCGTTGCCTCTTGCAACCCAGAGGGGGCCCAATTACTGCCCAGCGGGGCACGGTATGGCAACAGCACAGCAACCACACGGCAACCATACGCTCCAATCAGAACGGCAGACGGGTAAGTGACAGGAGATAAGAGGAGAGAGTCACATGGGATTGAAGAAAGGGCACGTACACACACGTGTGCACACAACCCAACACAACTCTTTGTACTTGGTAATCTGATGTCAAGTTAATGAAAAACAAAAACAAAGCCCCCAACCAGCCAAATAAAAAAACAGGCGAGGAAGATTCATCAACTTCATTTGGCTATGACTGTAAATAAACAGTTGATCCAAAATGAAAACTGTTGTCAGTTGACATGTTGTTACAAATATGTTTTGAACTTAATTTCATTAAAAAAGTAATAGGTACATTTTGAAAAAGGCTAACACTGCTGAGAATTGTATCATAAATATAGTGCATATAAATCATGGGCTGCATTTAAATAATTATAGGTAGTACTAAATTGTGGTTGAGCATTTGCAATTCTTCAAAACAGCTTTATGTGCCTTATTGGGCTTTTAAGTGGCAGCTACACAAAAATTGCTTAAATTATTTTAAGCAAATTCATTAAGCGCTATCCCTCCACTAGATGATATAGTTCCTGACATAAAAAAAATGTCTTTTTTTGTAAAAGTAAAAGCATCAGTCAGCATCGTATGCTGCAATGAAAACATTTTGTGCACACAAGCGCACTCTGTCATTTGTCATAGTGCCAGTCTAAGAAAAACCCATTTGAAGAGCTCACTACAGATGTATGTACAATCACAGCTTATCCTGTGACACAAATAATAACAGCCAGGCCAGATCATAGCATCTTTAAATGGCCAGTCTGAGGCATACCGCAACCGATCACATTTTATTTCGATCATGTTCCCAGGTGGACTATTAAAAAACACGACATACAAGTCAACCAATCAAATGACAACTTTAAAACTTCTGAAGTGTTTGCTTACAAATCTGTGTTCCTTTCACAACAGACATTCAGCCATTGATTTGTGGGTGATTCGTTCATTAGCTGCATGCCCTTCCAGCTGAGCAACAAAAAACCTACCCAAACATTAAAACATTCAAGCAATGTAGTAGGTCACATAATTATCTCCAATACAAAGGCCAAAAGATTGGCCTTTAAACTGATTTTAAAGTCTTTGGAGTTTATACAAGACCATTTTAAAGACAGTCTACCCTAGAGATATATCCATCGTGAACACGACAACATAATATCTCAAACCTTCAGTTTTCTTTCATGTGCGCAAACGCACAAGAAGGAAAATGAAATACTTAATAAAACCACCAGCTTGCGACTTCAATTTCATTCTGATGAAAATTCTCCACTGGGAGTGTTTTTCTATCAGGCTGAGGGGCAGATCGACTTTTCATGATTGTTATTATATGAAAAGAGATAAACACCATCATTAATCGGCTACATTCCCTTTCCCTTATCGCTGTGATAGGAGGAGAGGAGGGCTTTTCTTCCTCCCATCCGCCCCACACTGTAATTAGGCCTCTCTTTCATTCACTCACTCACTAAAACGTGAACACACACGCGCACACACAAGGGTGCAGGAGACAGCCGTGTTCAGCAAATTAAAAATTTGTCATTAAGTGGAATTTACCATAATGCTGTTTTATCTTCCAGCGGTTTGAGGGGGGCTGATGGAGCGAGCGTGTGTGTGCTTTGGGTCTGGGGTGTTAGGGGGTGTGTGGACAGTGGGGCTTCTGTAAATTGAAAAAGCAGAATAATCCTGCCCTTTCTATCGCCCTCTTCAGTCACACACACACACACACACACACTGCAAATCCATAGCCATTGGGGTAATTAAATAATAGCGCTTTAAGATTCTAATTTGTGTTTTTTCTTTCCTGTCTGTAACCCGTCATCGGACTTCTGCAAGGGTGGTAACAATATAAGAAGGATATTAAACAGGTGGGAACAGAGGACTGGCACACACACTAAAAATAACCACACAAATTAGATTAGAAAACATAAAGCTGCCATTATTAAAAATGATATCTCTCAGTCTCAAATTATAATGAAAGACAATAGAAATTATTCCTGCTGTTCCCATAAGGGAGCTGGTATTTCACGGGGGTGGGGGGGGGGGGGTGTGATGGGGTCTGGGAGCACAGTCTCTGCACTGTTCAGCTCGGACAACCTGGAATAAAATATGAGTTTGGGTGGGGCTTCAGTTCCACCAGACTGACAGCAGGCAGAATGCGTAAAAATAACCGTTGCATTGAAACAAACACTACAAATGTGGCGTTTCCACAAAGGAGGAGTTTCAGAATACAGTATTGCTACACAGATGCCAAAAACCTCTATAAGGAAGTCACAATCAAATATGCACCTTTTGTTCCCAACAGCTGGAAGTTTAATGGTTTAACTGTTGCATTTGTAATAAGACCCTGGTAAACACAGGTAATACCATAGATTCTCTTGTTAAAGGAACGTTCCAGGTTAAAAACAAGCTATGCTAACTAAACAAAAATTTGAGCAACTGTATGGATTTTTTAGGTGTTTCAATGCAAGAACGCATTTATTTGTGTGGAAAATCAGACAAACTCCACAGATGCTGTTGACAAACCATAATCTGCAGAAAAATGTTTTTTTTTAAATGTAGCTTTTTCTATAAAACTAACTACACACAAAATATTAGCCTAACCTGTCAATGAAAATGATTCCCTCATCCCCCCGCAAAATTACCTTGATAAATTGTCAAAATACACCTTTAATTAGTATTAACATAGCTGTGGAAATACCAGTTATTACAGTAAATGACAAATTTTCTTTCAGTCTGATTAACAACCAATTTACTACAGCTCACCATCTGTACTGAACATAAACAGATAGGGTGTCTAATTTTTAAAGAGTCCCATTAAATTCCATCAAACAAAAAGAGATTGAAGAAAGGGGCTGAGAGACATCGGGCGCAGAGGCATAAGACAGAGCAGAGACAGATGGTGGGGCTATGGCTGGGTGAAAGAGGGGAAAAGGGGGGCAAAGGAAGCGACAGAGAAAGAGGGAGAGAGCAGGAGGGAGAGAAAGTGTAACGAGAGGGTTTGCCTGTCCATCTTCACTCTCTTCCCCAGGGCATTTCTCCCTGATCCCTGTTTCTCATCTCCTGCTCGTAATTCTCATTTATCGGCTCTTCCCGTGTTATTCAAATCTCTTGTTTATTCATTATGTCGGTTTGCTCGTTGCAGCTCTTTTTCTTCCATTATGTGCAGGTTATGCAGATTAACGGGAAGAAATTTTACTTGATTTAGTTTTTTTTTTTCAATTTAGCATCATTAATGCTCAATAAGACTTTACAGTATAGATCAATTAATGGTGATTAATATATTTTAAAACTGAAAGGATACAGCGGTTTGTGCAGGATGACAGGCAGGAGAAGGGGGGTCATTTTCTTCTCATAAACCGTTTCTCAATTTATCTCTAGACGCATCCATCTCTCTCTCTTTCAACCCTTCATGTGACTTTTTCCTTTCTCATTCTTTGACAGGTAATAACATCTGAAAGAGAATCCTACTGACAAGCTTATTTGAATGTGTGTTTAATATGGTAATGATAGACTGGGTCAGGTCAATCCTCAGACCCCGCCTCTGATATCCCAGGATCCTCTGCTCCCTCATCCATCCGGCCCTCTGTTTAAAAATCCAAACCGTTTCATTCATGCTAGTGTAAACCATCACATTATATTTCAGAATGAGGGACAGATCACAAAGGTCAACCAGTCTAATTATTCAAGGTTTTCACACAACCAATTTTCACAACAATAGTGATTCTGTAGGCTGATTTCTCATCTTATTAAAGTGCAATATAAAGCTTAACCTCTAGGGCCAACATGGGGATGGGATGGTGGGGGGGTTTGGGGGCTATTTTGGCTCAGACCCCAAATTATTATTCAATAAGTTAGATAGCTTGCAAGGCTGTATGTATGCTATTGATTTAGTATTGATTTTCATCAATAATTAATATAGCCCATACCACAATCAGTTCAAACTTTCTGCTTTCATTAACTCTATATTTTATATGACTTGCATTGTTAGAATGTTGACCACCATTCAAAATCTAACCAACTGCTTGATGTCCAACAGCCACAACATGATGTCAATGTAACATAAGGGGCACATAAACTGCATTTTGTTTGTTGATTTTCATGCAGAGTCAATAGAAAATAAGACATGTACAAACTTGTGGCACTTCATTTACACAGATCCCAAGTCCACAACATAAGCCTAATCTAAACTTCACTGTTTTATTTGCTGTTTTGTACCCTCTTGGAAATGCAAATTATGTTTACATTCATGTATTGAAAAAACACTTCTTTAAAACAGGAAACCAGAACACTTACAGTCAGCCACCTTCTCTATACGAGCAATCAAACAAGCTCATGTGCATTTTCTGATTTAAGAAGTGCAGGCAGGGTGAATATATTACACTTAAGTGCTCTTGCTCCATACATCAGAAAATCCCATTACCCCCAGGGGGATCTGCAAATTGAATTGAAATTATTTATATGAACAAAAACAGGTTTCTTTAATACACTTTAACGTATGCCTAATGCCCTTACTAATACTTCTCTATTTGAATCTAGTCAGTTATGGCAAGACTTTATGGGAAAATGTATTAAATATAGCATCAAAGAGCACCAATAGTTTAGTCTCTAGAAGGATTACATTCCAAAACTCTCTCATTTTGTGGAAAAGTGGGGAAAAACTCATTATATATTAACCAGTGATATAAAAATATTGATATATATATATAGTAAGAGAATGGATGGAAAGATGGAAAAATAAGGAGAGAAAAAAATATTCTGAGATTGGACCTAATGCTAAATAAATATGGAGAGATTTTGAAGGAAAGTCAGTCACGCTCAGTACCTCGAAAACACTCTCCATTTCTCTTCCTGCAGGTCCACCGGGCCACTAAGCTGGTCAGCAGCAGCAAGCCAATTACTATTGATCATCGTACCTCAGGAAAAAGAGAGAGAGGTGGAAGGAAGGAGAGATACGCAAACAGGGAAATCCATTGAAAAGTGCACTTCACTTTTAAGTACTCACTCTGAAGGGCAGAGTGGACACTCTGAAGGGTGCAGGTCATCATGGAGTGATTTGGAACACATTACAAAATGACATATGTCATGCCCACTTTATTTTTCATTGTTTGTTACCTTGATGATTTAGTAGCACAAGTCCTGTTTGCAGTTATTTAGATTGTAGATTGCAAAGGAGATTGTGACAGTAAAACATTTGGGTATAATATTGTCTCATTAATTCTAACTGATTAAAAATGTTGATACATAGTTCACTGGAATGGAAGAACAAATCACAGTTTTGAAATAATGTCTTCATTCCTAAACATGCTTGCGAGGTCCCATAGTATCACAATCACAAACAGCAAAATCACTTTCCTGACCATCACCTATGCTAGTAGATCTCCATTGATAAAGGCATACCACTGCTTTCATTTGGAACAGCATTTGAAAAAACAGCATTTGGGGTTTGCCTGGAGAAAGGTGGAGAAGAAAAACTTGTAGTCTGTAGTCATTTTCCATCAAGACCTGATGTAAAGGTCAGTCCATTACACAAAACGAAAAAGTTTCAAATCAATCCATCAGATCCAAGATTGTTTGTGAAAAAAAACAAAGAAACTAAATTCAGTTTAGCTCAGTCAAACAATAACAAAAATACTGAAAATATGCACATATGAAAATAACTTCATTGTTAAGGCTGTGGATTAACGCTGAACACATTCTCTAGAAATATTGCACTATGGTGCTTATGTGGGCCAAGCAGGTTCATTTCTAACCTGCATTATTCCCTTTTCCTCCAACAATTTCCAATTTCATTTTATTGTTTCTGTCAATAATTAAAATTAACACAGGATAAAAGTTAACTTAGACAACACAAGCTAACATCTTGTGTTAAAGATGATAAAGTGCTTGATTTCAGAAAAAATAAGAGAATTTTTCACAGCCTGAAAAGATTATCTTAATAAAAAAACAGAATTCCTGATATTCCTGCACAGCTACTATATAGTCAGAAAATATTTAGGCTTCATCTGTTTAGCAACATAACACAAACCCTACTTATAAGATAATTAAGGAGATCGCTAGCTAAAACATTATTGGATGTTAGTGAAAAGATAAAACACCAATGAGTCTGGCGAACCCGCCAATCGCAGTGACAGTTAATGGGAGAGGAGGTCGAATGATATGGGCGAAATGGCTTCCAGACGGTCGGCCCGCGTACGTATCAGCCTCGCTCTGCCTGCAAGCCCAAAATCTATACTGCCGGTTTCTCAGCACCACTAACAGCTATCTGAGCTCATAGCTAAAGCAACTGTACGCCTCAGCTGGATTAGATAGCAGTTGAAACTCCAAGCATTACATCTCCATGTCATTACGAGTTACGACTGAAAATTTTAGAGCTTAAAATCCTAGTGAATGAAAACAGGTTTCATTATTTCTGCATGTTAGAGGATTATTTGATACGTTCGATAAACGCAAAAACCATTCAGAGAAGATTTTTTTAAAGCCGTCTCTGACTGACAAACAGTGGAACATCTAAATTAAAATCATTCACAATAGGAATATGGTCTACGGTTGGTTTAAGCTATAGCATGCACTTCAATTGCGTGGTGATGTTAGGTAGTTTGTATTCTAATTATATTACATGGTTACATATATGGTTAAAACAATCACCTTATTGGCCACATTATTTATGAACATATCAAACAAAATAAAAAAATTCTACAAATCTCTAAATTCTGGTCTTAGGTGTCACTGTTTGATCAAGACCCGATGTCACAAAATGTCAAATTATAATACCCACTGTCTTACCCACACTTTTTTTCTTACCGTAGTAACTGTAACTGTACTGGGGCAGTTGGGTTGGGCAATTGTGGTAAATTGTGTTGTAGTAATGTAAAATGTGGTGAAGTTGCTTGTTTTCATAAGTTAAGCTAAGAATTACATTGACTTTCATCTGGAGTCAACTATGGCCTTACTACTAGACAGGTTAAAGACCGTTCACAATTTGCAGATTTGTTTATCAGTTACCATGTTTTAGTAAATACACTCTTCTTTTTTAATGCTAACTATGTTTTCTTCTAGACAAGTAAATGTAGTCCAAGTTTGACTTTACAAGTTCTGTTTAACAGTTGAAATGACAAAAAGTCCTGCTGCACACATTCACACACACACAACTCGTTCAACATGCAAAATAGCCCCTAATAATAGTGAGGTGGCATTTTCCGGAAGGTCCCTGAGGGAGTTAAGAAACCTTGAGAGATTAATAACAGTGAGACAAAGACAGACTCGCACACAAATCTACACACAAACAGCTCTTACCTCTCACGAGTGCAGGGATACATCAATACAGACATAAATGTGGATTTTAAAAGAGACAACAGACTACCGTAGCACAAAATAAACAATCATTTAAATGTCAAGAGGGTCATTTTGTATTGTAGGTATCCATACACATTTGTATGGATTATGTATTTACCCTCATGTACTTTCAAACCTGTATTACATATTTTCTTCTGCAGAACCCAAAATATAGAAATATTTTGAAAAATGTGAAAAAACTTTAAAAATTGTGTTTTATAGAAAGCAATTCCTACATTAACTGAAACAGCATGAGGGTGGCTAACCTGAATTAGCATTTGGATGAACTATAGAATAGGATGAACTATTCTTTTACCTGAATTTCTCTATAACGCAAACAGCTAAGTAATCACCAGCCTGGCTCAGTGCTTAATAAATACCCCAACCAAAGACTGAGTGATTTAAAAGTTAAAGTTGTGCTGAAAGACAGAACATTAATCAGGTCTCAACGGGGAACCTCTGTCCTTTGTCACTTAGGCAATAATTTGATTTTATATTAAATGACTGCTTAATTATAATGGATTTTATTGGTAATTGCAATTGCCTTTCTCCCCCCTCACTGAAGTTTCCTCCCTGCTCTGAGACACCTTATGAGGGCCTGCACCTCAGAAAAGATAATTCAGACTATGACAGGCTGAATGAAATGATAAATATCCATGAGCTAGGAATCTCTAACCTTAATATTCTGTATTGGATTACAATTAAATACGGCTTAACATATTACTCTTAAATTGATGAAAAATTATCATTAGCATTCATTCACTTAAATTCATTTATTAAGTAACTAATTTCTCAATTTTTTGTGTCAAAATTAGTAAACAGAGACTACATAGTGAAACAACTGTGTTTTTAATGCCACAACAATGGAAGCACTTATCAAACCTGCTCTTATGCCTTCATTACAAATGTTCCTATTATCATTTTATCTTCTTAGGAGAAACAAAATAAATATACTTCTTTTTTGGCATCTTGCCATCACATTTAAATAATTTCTGTGAAAAACAGATGAAATTACGATTAAAGCTGGTGGGGGACTTTTTCCACCGCTCTTTGTCAGAAAACAGCCCACACAAATATTCTATATTGAAAAAACGTTCGCATCAAACCAAATGAGCACCTGCAAAAACAAACACAGATGTTGGACTTGAGGTTTTCCGGGACGGGGCTACATCTTTGCGCGGTGAAGATAATCACAGAGGAACAGATGAAACATTCAGATTTAACACACTTTGGGAAAATACTCTCCTAACTATTAAGAAATATATTAATAAATATCTTATGATAGCTTTATTAAGCAATCAAGCCTTACCAGGCCAAAATTCGAGACCGAATACAACATTAATTCATATATGACTAAAACATTTTTGAAATGTGTATATATATGTGTGTGTGTGTGTGTGCAAATGTAAGGAAAATATATGTTATATATATATATATATATATGTGTGTGTGTTTAGTGTGGGCAAAACTAAAGCCAAAATACTTGTTTGATTTGTAAAACCCGAAACTGTGACTCACATTGAATAATTCTCCCAACAGAATAACTAAAGTCAGACGGCCTGCATCCGAACCACACAGCAATGTTTAAGCACACAGACCTGCTGCTCTGCACCAATGGCAGTAACTGTGACAATGGAGCAGGATGGGTTCCTCTGCCTTGCCTTCTCTAATCAAACCTGGTGTGTGACCATTTAGTATGAAATTGGGATGGGAGCTTGCCAGCTAACCCCTTCTCAAAAATACACCCCACACCCCATAACATGATTAAGGATACCTGCTGTCCCATGCAGAGCCCACCCAAAACGGCAGACGTACAACCAGGAACACACGCAGACCTTTCAAACAGGATTACGAAGCCCACACTCGTAGCGTAGGTCACTGGCCACTCGTGAAAATAGAGCTGATAGAAATGCTCTTTTCTTAAGAGAATCTGGATGTAGAACTGATGAAAAATTACAATCTCTTGAAAAAGTCTGATGAGATTCTTAAGAATTAAAGGCAATGGCTCGGCGACTCATTGTCGATATTTCCTTAAACTTTGGCATCAACAGAACTGTGCTACTGTGCCATGAACTGACGGCAATGTCACCAAATTAACAGTATAAGGATAATTCCCATTTTGCCAATTTTGCAATGGGTAGGAATCTGTAAGGAACTAACGAGACAGTTTAATAATGTAACGCAATATAATATATTGCATTTCTACGGTGTTATGCTTGGTGTAGTTAAATTAGAATTAAACTACATATATTCAGATCTTTAACTTTTACCCAATGCATTCTGAGTTTACATTTTGACCGATCAAAAATAATTTCATGTGCGGTATTATACAATATTATGCCTTGTTGTGCCTTTTCACAGCTCTGAGCCGCTGTCTTCCCCCAAATATTGTATATGTGAAAAAACTAACTATTGATATTCAAACACAAAATGCATATTTGTACAGTATCAATGCAAAACATCACAATACAGTAAAATATAAACTTGTGCAGTATTTTGCAACAGTATAAAACGTATGACAATACATCCCCTGGTAAAAAAAAAAACACAAAAAAAATAAAACTAACACCACAAAACCAATAAATGTCTTGTCTCTAAAAAATATAAAAGTATAAACAAAGCAGTGCCTCACATCGTGATTTCATAGCGTATCTGCGAGTGTGTGTTAGGACATGGCGTCTGTTCAAACACACGGCATGGAGAAACGGGTGAGGTGTTTCAGATGATGTGGCACTGCGGTGCCCAGATAAGAGCTGATGCCTATCCTTGCCACACACACTCAACTTACACACACAAACTTACACCCAGAAAGCCCTCCAATCTCACACACACAGACCTACAGACACGTATCACCTCACACAGCTGCCACGCCTCACCCTAGCGACTCACACACACATCTGTTAGAATCGTGCGGCAGTATGCGGCCTTCACAAATCCTGCTGATAAAACACCTACGCTAGCATTCATCAACACACCTTACAAAACACACACAACCACTCTCATTTCTCCAGCCTGACCGGCGACACCTTGAGCTGGAGCATTGTGAACGCAACCCGTTTATTTACTTACACATCCCAAATGTGTTACCGTACTTTCCAACACACTTTTGTAACACAATTTTAACGTTAATAAATATCAGCATAAAAAAACAATAAGGTTGAATTTACGCAATTCACAGAAACGCATAGTAAAAAGGTGCAAATGCATATTACCAAACTTTAACTTAGTACGTGTTTCTTCGCCTCTAAATTTGAGTTCACATCTCTACAAACAACTACAACATTTTTATTTACTTATTTGGCAGGCACATTAATTCTAAGCGACATTTTATCAGCATTTGCGTTTCATGGTTCCCAAAGCAATGACCTTTGAAAGTCCTAACATAATGCTCTACTAATTGAGATACAGAAACACAAAAGTTATAAAAACACAAGAACAAGCAGCTTTTACACCCCATTTAACGATTGCGATATTTTGTATTAAAAGGCTATTGACATTTTTTCAATACAAAAACAACTTCCAACTCGCTGGTGTGTAAAAAATGCTTCATTTATGTAAGTATTATAAGTAAATACAAGTATTAATTTTAAAAGTAAAAACTTGAATAAATGGCTAAAATCCCTAACATGCAAGAAAAACACTTTATTTCTGTTAAAACGTTTAAAGAAAAGGACAAGGGACATTTAGTTAAAGCTGTGCCAATAAAAATATTAATTAATTAATTGGAAATATTTAAAATCAAAGTGTGTGAGAGGCAACAAAAGTGACTGACAGCTGTCAATTATGTTCATGGATGCCTGGGTGTGGCCTACAGAGAGGAAATATATTAGTAAGTGAGAGGGAACTTACAGAGGGAAAAGGGAGACAGAGAGCAAAAGAAAGAGAGAGAGAATGAGGAAATGACAGCCAAAGGAATATCCAATAGGATACAGTGGGTGTCAAGGCCACGTTCACTACAGTAAAGATGGCAGTAGACCCACCACACACATATTAACACGCCTAAATCAGAACCCAGCAAAACTCACCTACAATTCACACTCATAGCTACAAAGAGTTCAGAACACAATTTATGAACTCCTAAAATGAGAAACAAAAGGAAAGTGAGACAGATGGCTAAAGTCTTACCTTTTTATATGGCCTGCAGTGTATAAAACACAAGACAATTCTTTTTCAAACACTCATGCATACAGCTTAAACTACTGCCCATCTGCTGCCAATGCTATAGTCCAGTCTAATGACAAAGTTTGGTGTTCACAGGGCAAAAAACCAGACAGAACCAAAAAAGGGGAGGGAAAAAACACTGAAAAAAGATAAAAAGAGGCAAAGGGAAATTAAAAAGGCACAGAGGAGGAAGAAAAAAGAAAGTGTGACCACTGAGGAAGGATCAACAACTAATTCAAGTTCAGACCCCCCTTACTGAAAGTCCCCCCCTCTTTTTAGAGCCTCTCATTTTTCTTGTCTGTTCCATCTGAGTGGGGTCCAAGGGGCCCCTTCATCCTAAAATCAGATAGATTCAGAGACACAACGTGTGTCTGTGTGTGTGTGTGTGTGTGTGTGTGTGTGTGTGTGTGTGTGTGTTGAACTAAAGGACAGGACAAACAGAATATGTGGGAAGGATTTTGGGTTTATTTTCCTCTAGTTTTGTCCACCCACCTGTCAGTCTTTACTGATACTGAGGCATTACTGATGGATATGCAACAGTGCAACACTTATCATCTGAAATGTTATCAAAATGATTTTTCAAATGTTGCTGCTTTGGAATTGACAATAATACTGCACACATCACCTTCCTGTAGCACAATTGGTAGAGCAATGCGTTAGTAGTGTAAAGATTGCTGGTTTGATACACAGGAACACACATACTGATAAACTGTATAACTTGAATGTACTGGAAGATGCTTTGGATAAAAGCATCTGCCAAATGCATAAATGTAACAAACACTGTAATTCCTGTTGCTTTATCCTTGATCTAAATGTGTTACCATTCTCAAAATAAGCCTTTGTCAACAGCTCAGTATGTGTGTGTGTGTGTATCTGTTACCATATAGTACATTTACCATATACAGTAACACCTATCGACTGAAGAGAATTGAATTTGAAAGAATGCGTGTTGTGAGATAACTGCAGGTTGTTTGGCAGGCGCATATCACACAGTTACGAGACTTAGAAACTGGAGAGAATTGGATTTGTGCGGGTATGAGTGTGTGTGCTCAAATGAAATTAGTCACTGCTGTCTAAAGCTCTTGGCTAGTGCATCACAAACACAATCACACTTCTCTTATACAGTGTCCATCATATCCAATGAAGAGTGCATACTACAATGACAAGAGTAGATATTTGTCTCTAAGGACATTAACAGATGACAAAGTGTGTGTTTATTGTCCTATTGCGTTTTAGTGATTTTTTTCTGAGTTATTACATTTTTTAATGACTTTAAAAAATGTTTATTTAATTGTTAAATTCTAACAATTAAATAAAGGCGCATTTACCCACTATTCTCGATTTCCATAATTTATCACAATTTTATTTATGGTGGAATTTGTGATAACCAATCTTTTCCAAAGGCAAACGGCTGATTTTATGCCATGATATAATATAGCATACGTCTTTATAAAAGCACTTAAAATATATGAAAAGCTTAAACTTAAAAGATTTTAACTTTAGAAATATTTACAGTAGCTTGAGACTTAATAATTCAAATGTTTTAGTTGTTTTAGCTTTAAAATAAAAGCGGTCATAGCTGTTGCTTGCATTTATACAGCCCAAGACAATATTTTTAAAGTGGGACATCCCTCCCCATTCACTCAGCAGCATAAACATGTTTTTATTGGGCCAGCCTCCCTTCATTGCCCCACCCAACTCTGACACTGATAGTTGAGTCTACTGCTAAAACTGCTAAAGCGAAAATTTATGGTACAATATATGTCCTCAGCATATATATTTTAAGTCGACTTTATAGGTTAAAACAATTAATCCCCAGAATACATTGTCTATCAAGCTTTTTTCTGTAGTTGCTTCTAGGCTCTGGAACACCAGGTTTAACACCAGGGTCTTCTCCATCACTGGATGCTTTTATGTCAAGTTTAAGGACTTGTGTTTGCTCTCTAGCATTTCAGTGATGCTGCGGAGGCATTTTTGAATAGCTGGTGTTCTATGTATGTATACAGGCTTTGATTTTGATACATGATATTTGTCTCAATTTCTCTTTCTCCTTTAAATATAATAATTTTATTATAATAATTATAATTATTATAATAATTATAGCTTTATTTTATCGTAAGCACTTTGGCTCAACTATGATGGTGTTACACATATATGCTGTATAAATAAATTTTACTTGACTTACTCCGTCATCATTACCCACAATGCAACATCACCTCCCATCTGAACCATCCTTTTGTCTCTGTCTACCACAGTCACCCCGGCCGTGAAAATCTCTCACGTTTGGACTCATAAACACACACAGGGCAGCTTCCTCTTAGCTCCCCTCCCTTATGTGACCCACATGTTCTAGAGTGCAGGGTCAAGCCCCAAAGATCAGAGACACAGAGGAGAAAAAGAGAGACAGAGAGCTGCCCTTTTCCTCTTTCTAAACCCCTCCTTTCCTCTCTCATCCTCCACTGAATCTTTCTCTCTGGGTAACAAAAGCAGGCCGGGGCAGCAAAAAGGCCCCCTCTGCACATAAGTGTGAGAGGCATGATCGACAGAGCAGAAATACCAGCCCACAGACTCCTCCACAGTCACCATTCAAATGAGCCAGAGAGAGCGAGAGAGAATGAAAGAGAAAGAGAGAGAGAGAGAGAGAGAGAGAGAGAGAGAGAGAGAGAGAGAGAGAGAGAGAGGCACCATGAAACGGTTTGTATTTGAAGAGCCTGACTAGGATAAAAAAAGAGAGAGGAGAAGAAGAGTAGAAAATGAATAAAAGCAACAGGAAGGAATCTTCAGATGGAAATGAGGACAACGTGTTCAGGAAGACTGGGGAGAAAAGGAGAAGGGAGGTTTGCTGCTTTGCTGAGCTTTGCAGGTTAACCTAATGTGTAGATCTAGAGAGATTTGCAAATACATTTTTATTCATCTATGATTAAAGTCTCCCATGCCCTCACTTGCTCTCTGACAGGAGGTTTGTTATGTTTTGTTTGTTTTTCGTCTACATGCACAGAAATATTCCCTCATCGCTTTTTCTGCACATTCTCACCCGCATGCAAATTAATCTTACACGCGAAACGTCGGATACATGCGGTCGCACACACCGGCTCAATCAGTCAGTTAAGGGCCCGAACCTGTGTGCTTGCACTGTAACTTGACAATAAATGCATGTGGATGAGAGATTCATAGATTCAGTGATTAGGATGCACATTCAGCCTATAGAACAAAGGAAGGCAGAGTGCTTTAGGGATCAACACAAACTGGTGTTTACAAACTGGACATCACAAGTACTCTGGCCTGAACAACCATATACAGAGTTGGCAAATAAATACAGACATAACTAGCATAACAGAAGTTGACAGTAACACTCCATTCAGAAGACTTCTGGAAACATATAAAGAAACATGTGGTGTGCCCTGTTTTGGACAAAATGTTTGCCAGATATGGATACGGTCACTCTGGATAAAAACATCTGCCATATGCATAAATGTCTTATTGTATAATCACATTGTATGTTAGGTATGTATTAGCTACAAACTGAAATGAACAAGTACTCACCAAATGTTTAGCTCTCAAATATGGCAAAAATGCACAAATAAAGACTTAGTGCTTTTATAACAGCTTATATCGTACTGTAACATTTTCTTTCCTTTCTAAAACATGACAACATATATATGCTTGAAAACACTATAAAATATTGTAAACATTCTACAAAATGAAACTGTAAACAGTAGAAACAAAAGAAACAGAAAAGAAGATTTGAGGCTGAAGGTTTGGGCAGGCAACCTCAGTCAACATTTACTTTTATTGTATGGCAAACACTGAGCCAACGCTATGCAAACATTCTCCACATGTGCTTGATGGAAACAAGAATCCAGACATCTTACCTTGTTTCTTACAGTTATGCTGTACAGAAAGGTTTAACTTAATGTTCTGATCTCTTCCTTGTGTCTCCAGACCAAAAATTTCATCCGAGTCTGAATCCAGATCCACTACAAATGGTGGAATAGAATGTGAATCTGAGCTCTCATCTGAATCTGAATCCAACACCACAATTTCATCTGTGAAGTCCGGTCCTGTTTGAACGTATGAGGGACTCAGTAATTGGGAGCTATAGGGCTGTTGCTTCCAACTATGCTTTGATGGTTGACCTTTCTTTGGACACACGCTGGTGTCTTCCTCTGTGTTATCTGATACCATGACAGCATTTGTACCAGAGTCTATCATGATGACATCTACAGTTGCAGAAGATGGTAAGGAGTTTTGCTGAGGCTGAGTTTGTGATATCGATGACTGGACCTTTTCCATGTTTCCATGGACGTCCTGATTCTCAGCGCTGTAGGGCAGGTGGGAATAAAGTCGGAAATCCAACTTGAGTCTTCTTCATCACAGTACAGCTCCTCATACCCTGACAGCATGTCAAGGGAAGCCCTAAAAAGACAGCAGCCTTAATCACCCTTATGATTCATTAATAATACTCTGAAGAAACCATCGATGGCCATGAAAACCATATGTATCAACAGCTAGCCTAGTTCTGTGATCAGTAACATTCAATGGTCCTGTATCTGTATCTGTGTGATTGTGGAAACAGCAAATAGTATGGTAATTGTTGTTAAAAGAACACAAAGTGTGTAACATTAATGCACCATCAGTAATTTTGGATAAAGCAGCTGAAATGCCCTGAGGAAAAGGAATGCCATACGAGTGTCATCTTATTCACTATGTGTTATCCAAATGACTATATTATAAAATACATTTGCCCTTCTCCCTTAAGAGTTCTTATTTCAATGGCTGTGCCCTTCTTAGTGAGTAGTGCACATAGATGCGATTGGGATTCGCCCAAAGTTTGAGATGCACTAAGGATGTTTGGCAGAGGCTGCAAATTACCAGTTATAATGGGGTATAAAATTCAGTTCCTTGCACAGACCAATCGATTCGCTTCATAAGACCTCAGTATATTGCCAGGAGCCGTGGGGATTAATTTTGTGTTGCTTTTTTGGACTTTCAAAGTGGTGGCAGCTGCAGACTTGCATTTTATGAATCACCAATGACAGTAATTTTAGCCAAAACTCTTCTTTACTGTTTTGCTAAGAAAAATACACCTTGGATAGCTTGAGGGTGCGTAATATAACAGCATAGTTTCATTTTCAGTGATCTTTCCCTTTAAGAACATGGTTTCGGCAGATATAGGCTATATATACAACCCATTTTTACATTCCTTACCAAAACTATCTATGGTTAGGTTTTGTAAGGAATGGACATCTTATTTCCATATGGAAAACAAAACATTCCCGGAAGGAGTGATTATATAAATATCTGCAATATATTTTTCTGTGTTGCCCTATTAATCAAACTGCATCATATCGACCGGTTAGCGGTCTCAGCTCATTTCATATGCACATGCATGTCATAGAACGATATCATCGTGTCTTGCCCTTCACACCACATAATTCAAACCCCAGGATGACCCATCGACCCTACAGTCCAACCAGTGCCCTAAGGACACTTAGAGGAAATAAATTAATATGATTTAAATTAAATTTACGTTTTAAACATGTTTTTATTTCAATGACAGGGTTGCATTATGACAATCCCTAACATGTTCACACAGCAAAGAACAATGAAATAATAAAGGTACCGATATTGTGTTTTTTTATTCTCTGTTGTTAGCTTACTGCCCAGTGCCCTGAAATATGACAACGACAAACAGATGACGATCTGTTTCAACAGATCATAAACGTCTCACGTAAACAGCACCACAGTCGCTGACACTTTGTCTGTTGGCCAACGTGAATTGCCAAGAGTCTAGTTAAAGGGCAACCTGAAGTAAACGCAGAATTAAACAAGTCTAAATGTACATTACAGTCCTTGCTATCCCAAACTGTGCATAGGATAGGCACCAATTATTCACATCTGAATAAACACCCGTCTGGTGGCATGTTAGCCTCAGGCTACTAGTTGCCCGACCCACGTGTGTTCATGTACATAGGACGCCGGCTGAGTTTTTTGAAACTAATAAACAGACGATGGTCTTTTCGAAAAAATCCATCTTTTCTACAATCAAAACCCGTTCAGTAAACAGTATGAGTAGTTTGCTAGAAGAGTAATTACATTTCTGACCTGTTTATACGTTTCCGATTTTCGAAACGCAACACAGGGAACCTCGTTTCCGGACTCACTGGAAAACAAAATGGTTGGCCAACCAATCGTCATTCCTGTGAAAGATGAAGAACTTTCAGCTCTCCAACTAATAGTGACTCTTGAATTTGTTCGAGCATTATCTTTAGGTCCTATGAGAAACTTATCTGTCATTGCAGAGAGGTTTTTTTTTGATTTGCCATACTAACAATGTTTTTAAATTTAAAAAACGTTTTATAAAGTCCCGAATAACATTAATGTATGTGAAAAATACCCCACTACCTACCTAATACACAAACAATTTCAATAAAGGTTAATAATAAAAATCATAACAATAATATAGTATTGTTTCATATTTGGGTGCAAATCTCTTTTAAAGTTTTCTCAATTTTAGTTATTAAATACATAAAAACATTAAAGGTTTTGAATGTTTACATATATTAACTTATCTTTATTCCTGTAAGAAAAATACAAATGCAGTAGTTCATTCATAAGTTGCTATATGTTTGGCATCGTCATATAGTCACATATGTATTCTATAAATATATCCAAATATAAATTACATGTCCCTTTGTCTTTCTTTCTTTCTTTCTTTTTTCTTTCTATCTTGTCTTGTTCAATCACATGCCTTTATCATCTCAGCACCTATGGCATGACTGAGGCATGGTGACTGATGTAGGAATCATGGTGTGAATGCCATCTGATTCTGAAGATGTCTCCATGCGTGTCAGCGGGAGAAAAGGCCATCAAAGCAGTGGATTGTTTTCTTTCAAAAGGTTACATTTCCTAAATGAAGCCAAAGCCTACCACACATACTGTGTTTTTGAAAAAGGAGCTGTAGAAATTCTGATTGAGGCTGGAGAATGCCTGGCTGCTTTACAGAAATTGCCACATGATAAGTCTGATTTTGGATGTATTTGTTGATCGTTATTACTGTTATTGTTTTTAAAGGAAAGGGAAGCACTTGCTCATCGGTTAATCTGCACAAATTCAAACCAGTCAGGTGTTGAAGATGGAGTCACAAGCGAGGATCCAGACCTCCCTATTCCAATATCTGATTCCGCATGGCTGTTCTGCATGAGAAAGATTTTCATTTGGAAAATGAAGCCAAATGGCTACCTTCTCCTACCCCTGCATTTATATTTCTGATGTCTCCACAGTCTGCACCTTCAGTGTGTTATTCATGTGTAACATTGACCCATACTGTGCTGTGATCAATATTTGAGCATACAATTATCATGGCATTGAAAGTTATAAGTCTATTTGGCTGCTATATACAAACATAATAGCTTTATTGCTGTATAGGAGTCCAGCAATAGATGTGGGATAGAAGTGAGATAACAGTTTCCAAGAGTAGAGATACACAACATAACATAAAGTGTAAGCCATCAGATAGACACATGCATAATGCACAACTATAGCCAATACTACATAATAGGGTTTATAACAACTGGTAATAATAAATTTTTGCCCAAGTCATTTTAACTGAGGTTGTATTACTTTTTACTTTGTACAGATTCATTATCCTATTCATTATCCATAATCCTTTGTTAATTAGAAATATTTACCGAAAATTTGACACACTGATGTGACTTGCCTGTTTTGTTTGCCAGATTTTGTTTCTCTTTTTGAAGTTGTACACAGAACATCAAGACACAGTTTGACCCCAGCATGTCACTACACATGTCACAGGATCTGGAACAAAACACTGACTGAAGAAACCCATGTCCTCTTTGTGTGGTCTGGTGTTGTGCCAAATGTTGACAGGTCAGACAGAACTAGCACTGTATTTCCCAAGTTTAGTATTTTTGCATTTAACAGTTGTTAGCAGGTTAGCAGTGATAACAATCACAAAAACATTCCTAGATGGGTTCAAATTTTGGCACCAGATTTAGCTGTGTTTTGTAGATTCAAATTTAGATGTTTTTTGATACCATCGTTGAAAGTAATATTAATGCTTTGAAAATCACACACAAATTCCACATTAATTAAGCAAATATTATGTAATCAAACAAAAACATTAATCCAAATAAATTAGAAATGTTATCTGAATCCTTAATCTTTATAACATTTAATATTGGTTAAATGTTAAAAAAAAGCCATGGACAATAGTGTCTTTCTTTTGTTCGAATTCAAGGAGTGTTTTAAATATTTCCCAATGACATATGTACACTTGCAAAAAACAACAAGGTAACTAAGCCATCCGCGAAAATAACATGGCAAAACAGTTACGTTGCCTCTCTAAAGCCGAAATTTAGCATTTTTTTAAACAGTGCATAAAATTGTATGTTGAAAAGACTAAAAATTACTGTAATTATTATGGTATTTAGCGGAAACAGTGATTGCGTGAAAAAGAGTGTGATTTGGGCATACAAAGATGGGCAAAAGATACATGAACTGTTTGAATTTTTAAGTTCTAAGCTTTTGTATTTGTTTGTTTTACTTTTAAAATATTGTGCAGGGGAAGATATTCGTTCATTGGACCACTGACAACATCAGTGAGGAACAAAATTAGTTGAATAAAAGAAAGGCATCATTAATGTTGTTGATTTTCTTTGTGTATTTGTTTACTTTTTGTTTTTATTGTCCGCTTTCATTCTCACGTCTCGGTCAAAAGCGATTATTTCCGGTTCCAGCAGGGCAACAGACAAAATTTTCCCCAACACTCTCTGCGCTTTAATTACTTTATTAATTAAATTAAGAAGTGAGACCGAAACACCGCAATTTATAACCGTATCAGGACTTAGCAGAGAAAAGTTGCCAAGCGGAATTTGATATATCGGTAGTCTTTGCATGAATTTCACACAACAAAGCTCTTAAACAAACTATGATTATTGTAAATAAATGTGTTACTTAAATTATTTCTTATTCTATAGTTTTACAGACCACATATATAATTTTAAGACTTCCTACAAAACTGCACCATGCAGTTTCTGCTAAAATATTATATTTAGCACAGTTGTTGAACCACAAATTATTAACATGGAAAACTTTACTTTAGGCAAACCATTAAATAAATAATTTTAACTAACGTTTGATTAATTGGTTTACTGACTTTTTACTAATTTTGTACTTTTGAATACTGTCTTTTTAATGACAGTGATGATGTTTGATGGCAAATTATAGCAAAATGTAATATCAATACTGCATAACTATTGTAATATCGGCGAAAAGTCCCTAAACCAATAACAAGTTCTGCTGTTAAATGGTAATTTTAGTCTATTATAGTCTTTTTGGTCTCCTGTCCTTTGTATTTTGGCGTTTGTTACCTAGTAATTGTTACTAACATACTGTAATTATTTTGCATTATTGGGCGACAATACAAAGTTATATAAAGAAGTGTATTATTACAACGAACATATAACAAACAGTTGGACTGTTCTAAATTTATATGTAGCCTATAGGCATAGATTTATACACACATAGATTTATACTCTTTACAAGACTGTGGTGTAACGGATAACGGTGAGCCTCACTGAACAAATAAATCGATTTTAAGAACACACACAGAAGTGTTTTGTCGACTTAAAATGTCTTAATGTGCTCTGGGGTTGTGGATAAGAACGCTAAAAATAAATGGTCAGTAAGGGTATGTATCCACGAACGCATTTTAGGCGGAAAACGGCGGCACTGTGGCCCTTAATGTTAAAGGGGGTGCTATGGTTGGAGAAAAGGGAAGAAAGAGTGGACGTTGATGTAAGTTTATGTAAGACAAGTTTGGCCTTTGATCTTAGAGCGGAGAGGCGTGTGTAGCGAGGCGGTTACATAGCCTCAGGTCACCGTGACAACAGCCACCTGCACAGCAACACTGGTGCTCACATCTCTCATCAGACATTCAAAAGCGCCAAAGAACAACAGAACCGAACCGAGCCCATAGCAGTTCTAACCGCCAATGGAACTCTTAATGGAACTCATTCTCAAAAACAGCTCCATTTAATTTCTTTTGTTCTTTATTTACTTTTTTTGCAAATGAATACAGGCTTCCTCTCATGCGCGAAAATTATTGTAATTAAATAATTGACCTCTGGGCCAAAAGATCTGAAATAAGCCACAGGCCACTCCGTATTAAATTAATAAGGTCTAAAGCTTCATTCATTATTCTGCCTTTAGCCCTCTATCAATGGAACATGGCTTTATGAGGCGCGATTAAATGAGCTACATTTGTTGTTTTCTGAGTAGAGGTCAGAGTGTACTGAACTGCGCGTCTATCGCATTGTTTGGCCCTCAATTGTCTCTGTGTAGCTTCATGAACCTCAAGACCTCAAATCATCGCCTGCAGTCATCAAACTCTTGCTTTCACGTGTTCTCTTGATGTAATGAGAAAAAGCAAAACATTGGGTCGACCAATAAAGCTATGCAGACAGGGCCTTTATCACATGGACAAGCATAACACATTATAATAAATAGTGATGCATATTTGTCCTTATACCTGTATTTGAATGAAAACTGAACTGTTAGGTGTTATAAAGTCTTTAATATTTAATTAATAATGGGAACTATTATAAAGTGTTACCTACGTGTTTCCTAAAGAAGCTATAATTTGATTTCCATATATAATCATGTGTGATAGTAAAAAACGCTTATTAAGACCGTGTTCTTTCTTTCACTTATCTCCTGAACATGAGTCCCTTGACGGACACAAACCCGTTTTCACACAACGGAGAGAGAAAGCATTAAAGTTATGTTTCTAAAGTGTTTCTAACAAATTAAACGATTTATACAAAGCATTCCCTGCTGAGGAAGGAAAGCAGAGAAAGACTGAAATAAATATATAATTAGATAGTAAGGCACACAGAAGAAGAGAAACAAACAGAAAGAGAGGGAGATGGAGAGAGAGAGAGAGAGAGAGAGAGAGAGAGAGAGAGTGAGAGAGTGAGGAAGAAAGGAGACATGAGCACACATTGAGCGCGCGGCTCTTTCTTGACTTTGCCCCATAATCGTTTCACGCTTCCTTCAGAGTCTCTTTTCCACCTAAAACGTTTAGTTTCACTTCAGTGAACAATTGCAACGGCGCAACAGGGAGCGGAAGAGTCACATTATTTTAAACTACCATTCGTCAAAACCACTGTTACAAAAAAGAGCAGAGAGAACAGCAACAGAGAATATAGGAGAGGGAACTTTTTTGTTCTCGCCCCCCCACCCCGCTCATCCCTCTGTCCAACCCCTAGCCACGGCATGGACTTGGACCAAAAGGGTCCATCTCTGCGCATCGGACGGTCGGGTAGGGCCTTGTCTGTTTCTCCATTTCACTTGACCGATTGTTTGTTCAGTATACTAATAAATTCTCTATAACAAAACTAAACTAACAAATACCATTTCATAACAAAGTCTAGCTGCATTTTTTCTTACATGGGCTATACAGAGTACAACTTGATTTTGTCTTTACATTAACACGTCTGTTAGTGTAATCTATCTTTTTATAAACTCATTTTAAACGATGCAATTAACACTTCTGTTAATATATAAAGTCTTCTAATGCAGTGCTAGTTTAAAATGCTTCTCCTGGTGGGCCTTGAATTTGGGGCCACACCTTTGTTAAAGGTATGATTATTACAGAAACGTGTTTGAGAGTTAGGTGTGCTAGAGTTTAGGCCTGTTGGCTGGCCTGTGAAATTACAGTCACACAAATAATATCGAAAACCTTTAGTACACATGGATAGTGAAGAGAAACAATAAGAAATGCCTAAGAAAATGTATCTATCACATGATGAATTTCTAGCTGCACAAGCCCTATCAGTGGAAAAGCTTAAAAAATCGCGGTTTTTCAGATTCCCACATATTACCTTTACTATTACGTTTGATTCTCCTCATAACATAAAGAAACAAGTTTATTTTGATGGTCTTATCAATTCAAAGCTGCCCAATGACGTTAGTCCTTTTAGATGAGTTCATCTCACCTGCTGTGCAGAACAGCAGCCTTGCACAACTGCATCAAAACCAAATAATGTTATTATGTGAACTCCAATGTATTTGGTGCCTGTGTTTTTATTTGTTGTGTGGAAAATCTGTAAAGACGTTTGTATATATTTCGTGTATTTTTGTGCCCTTGTGGTAGCTTTGCTTTACCCAGCAGTACCACCCTCTCTTCAATGATACAGAAAATACATTCTGGAATTATTTTAAGTTTCGAATTTATGAACTTAAACGATCTTATTACACAATTTCCACTTCTCATGAATATCTTATTCATTGAAACATCCCGCTCTGAGTAAAATACAAGCTCTGTTCTTGACTTTGACTCTGATATTTGACCCTGATATCTGACACTCTATGCTATAACTTTAGTTTACTTCGTTTCCACAATGGTTCAGACCTACAGACTTCTATAGGCCTATATTTTGTTTTGCAAGCCCAGTTAATATGCACGTAGCATTCATTATTTTTTTTCGCAAAATTGCCTATATATGTAATAAGGTTTCTTTTCTCTGTGCGTCTGCTTCTTAAATGATTCGTTTTCAAAATCTTCAAGTTTTACAATACAAACCGAAATGCGTATTATATTTGTATTTATTTTAAACTACAGTTGCGTTTATGTTGATGGAAATTCACTCCAAATTCTGGAGTGCCATTTAGGCTGCGTCGATTGAACAAAGAAATAAGCACAAATTTGGAGATCTTTTAAAGGAATCAAAAATGTTTGTTGGCCCTAAGTGAAACAGGAAAAATAATTAAGCAAAAAAACTACATTGATGATTTCCATTTATAAATCTTTTGATGGCCATAATATAATTATTTTTATGGGCCTCAGGCAACTACAGGCTACCATATAACTCTTTACCTCCCTTGACAGACTAAAACAAATAAAATGACACTTTAAGATAAACGTGCTTTCTATGTGAAAAGTTTTCTAATCCCTCAAGCCCTATAACATTTATTGCAAAGTTAATATTTATAGTAAATGTAAATGTGAGACTTACAAAAATGTTGTTTAAGAAATAGAATAAAATATCAGACCTTTCCTGTTTAGTCAGGACAGGACTTACGATTAGTAAGTACTTAATGATTGTGAAACAAAGTGCGTGAGTGTGCGTTTCGAAGCTGCTTGCGTGGTGCGCTGACGTGACCGAGCGTGAACCAGTTCGTCACACGAGACAAAAGGTTCGCCCCCTCGTGGCACTAATGGCGTGCACAGCGCAGGAAGCGTATCCTAAATTTTCAGAACGTAAATATAAAATTATCTAAACCTTCTCAAGACTGACTTAAAGTTTACATGTACATTCTGACCATGCACCAAACACTCTGTATATAATGTATATTTGTGTCCACAGGATAAGCAGAAAATAACCCGTGGTTCACGGAAACCTAGTCCAAAATGTCTGGAAACAAATATAGAATTACAGATTGAAACCGTTGAGTTTATATATTGTAAAACAGAGTTGTTATTTTTGAGTTTGAAGCGTTCCAGTAAAGATTTGTAACTTATGCAAAGTAACATCACCATCATGCATATAGGCAAAAGGTTACACAATAATTAGGCCTATTATTAATATTATTTTTAATTTTAACTTTGTACATAAACATTTGGAGCAAATCGACTTTATTATTTTTGTGCACATCAATATGTATTAAAAAGTAAGTAAATTTAGAATTCGGTAAACAAATCAATCGAATACTGAACCACTACAACAGTAGGATACTTAAAATATAAAACGCTTTATTTGTGCAGTTACTCAAAACCATTTTAATTTAAATGTGGCCTTTTCTCCAGAATAAACTAACTAACTAAATCAAACTAATATATAAATAAATAAAACATGTTTATATTGTAACAAAACTAAGCAAGATTATTCTTTTTATAATGGCATTTTAATTTGCTTCATTTTTGTATTACACTGGTCACTGACGTTTACCACCAAAACAATAATAACCACTATTTTCTTAAAACGCAACTCGCTTTGTATCAGCTGCATAAAAATCTATAGTTGGTTTGGATGGTAAAGGAAAAGGAAATGGCATAAGAACGCATATACACTCAGGTTTAGATTCGCAGTGCGTTCGTAATATTCTGGTCAGTGTTACAAAATGTAAACTTTTGAATTGATTTAAATGACATTAAATTACTTACGTTTTAATTAATGAATGCACATCATGCATAATGTTAAAGAGATATAAATCTTTTTAGTCGACGTTTTCAAATATACAGTTATACAGTCAACAAACATTTTAGTCAGATAAACCGCACTGGTAACTGCTTAGGGGAAGGTAAAAATCATATAGAGCTAATCGTGTTTTAATATTTAGGAAAATGTATTTATTGGATATTAATCTGCACTTTAAACTCAGTTAAATGTATCTATGTGGTGTCACCGTGAATTTGCAAAACGTCATGAATTTATCAGAAATCCTTCTTTGCAACATTTTAACTATTTATTAGATAAATGACTGGAGTGAGGACAAACGGATATTAAAAAATTCCTCCCTTAATTGAAATTAAACTTGGGATCAGCGAAGCCGGAGAACCGACTAAGATTCAAGGCTCTCCATTTGTCGGCGCACAATTGGGACAACACGTCACTTTCATACAGGGTCAGGGTTAGCCAATCGGTGTCGTCTGTGTCTGAGCGCGACTCTGGGCGATTGTGACGGCGGAGGTGCAGCTCACGGATAGGTAGGCTTATTTTGATTGACAGTCTCTCCCCGGCGCTGTAGTAGGTTCAGAGCGCTGTGGCTTTGGCGCTGTCCACAAGAGAGCAGGTTCTGAAACGCGCAGTGCGCTCGCTCAGTGGTTGCACGGTAAAGACGGAGGCTCGCCGCACAATCACCGCTTCTTACCGCCGGATCATTCACACTGGAAGAACATTGTTCAGTGGACATCATTACCAGTTTCCACTCTCTCACGGTGTTAAGGACATTTACACTGCCGATCGAGCCATCTGAGACATTCGGTGGATTTTTACTCACGTTCTGACCACCGCAAAAGTTGATAAAGCCTGATTTTTCTTCACGAGTTTCTTGGACATTTTGCAATATAAAATGCTTTGCGCAACAGCTATTTTTTGTTTCCTGTTTAATCTTGGCAAACACTTTGATTCGGGCTTTAAAAAATGCACTTTTTAATTTCATACGTGCACGGTCATATGTCTATTGTTTGGGGACCTTTTTGCTGACGGAGTTATCTGTGTCTTTTTTCCAAAAACACAGTCTGAGGGCATGTTCTGATGTATTAGATGATCAAGATGCAAGGAAATGCCATGCATGTGAAGATTTTTAATAATTGAGTAAATGTTGGAAACCTAACCAGGATTTTACGAATCACTGGTAGAGACGGTTAACGGCGCTCTGACAGTGCGAACCTCAGTCACAGTTCACGGGTCACGGTCACTGAAGCGAGGATGTCAAGATAGATCTGCTTAGAAACAAGACTTCTACGTTTTTATTTAGAGCATAAAGACGGTGTTCGGACTAATACTAGAAGCAGTTAATCTCACTTGGGCTTTTCTTGAAAATTTCAGTTTTTGATGAATACTCTCGCCCACTGATGTCCATCTGAGTTGGCTCACCCTGGATGTTGGGCCGCATTGGCAGTATCGTGACCCTGCAGGGTTGTGCCCTGAACATATATTTGCATTTTGACTTCCTAATTAATGATGGATGAGATAAATTATTATTTATGAAGGATCTTTTTTCTGTTCTTTCTCTAAAGCACATAAGCTATAACACATTTACTTCAGGCTAAATTGTTCATATTTTAACCAAAGTTTCTTTGGACTTCAAAACGGTTTCAATCGCATTTAAAAGAAACTTCATCGAACAAATCGGACTGACTATTCGCACAAACCTTTAAAAGAGCAAGAACAGGACATCACAAGTTGTTTGGTGGTTTTTGTCGATAAGGCCTGCTGGAACCGATGGAAATCCACTGCAAACACGACCCGTTCGCAGCGATGCACAGTAAGTTCACTGTAGACTTTTACTTCAGGTTAACTCCTGTCAAATGAAAGTATTTTTTCATCGTTGTTCAGAATGTTCAGAAATACAACACATACATGCATTATCGCTTAAATTAAAACACAAGGTGTACGATTTCTTGTTTTTTAAACACAACAAATAAAGGCAATTTACCTTAGAAAAGTTCTTGCTGTTCGGGCCGGTAGTTTGCCATTTAATTTTTTAGGTTTAAGAGTCAGATTGCTTTGTTTGAGCTGTAGCCTTCTGTTTGACAGTCCCCGGGGGAAACAGAGGGGGAAAGAAATCTCGAGCAGGGCCAGCGGCCAGGGGACATAAACTGAACTTGAACCGCAACTGAGAATATGTCAAACAGGCTTCGTAACCTTTATATGTTGCTTAAGGGTCGCTGTAAACAGACCACTTATGAGGTTAAAACGAAAGCTAAAGTTGCTCACCGTGGCGGAGAGATGTGTGGTCACTCATTCGTGACATGGCCGACCCTTGTGCTCCCCCAAGATACTAGCCACAAGGGCCCCTTTTCTTTCTCTCTTATGGTTTCTGTCTTTAACTCACACAATAATATTTTGAAAGTGTGCAACATATTTCATGCACTTCAAATGTGCAGTAAGAACACATTAGGGACATCGGAATTATGTTTTAAGTCATTACAATAAGTATGCATATATTAATCATTTGTAAATTATTAAGTACATATATAAATATATTCAGCGTCTAAAATGTATTAAATTTGTACACAAAAAGGCGAAAACTGCAGCGTTATATAAAAATGAAAAGCTGACAAATCGCATATTATGCTTCCAGAAAATGCAGCCTCTGTTCTAGCCTCTGTTCCTGTAATGCGCTTTCTTTTTTTCTCTCGCTGTTCGCTGTCATCGATAAATAATGCTTCAGACACTAAGCCACAGCAAAACTCAAATATGCGCGAACCCACGCAGCCACACGCACGTAAGCACAACTATGTGAAATGACATCTACTGGCACGGTAAATGAAACGGTGGATTAGATGTATACACATATCAGGAGCTAGAACGAATCACGTTTCCTCTCCGCTACAATATCTCAACACAATCGGCGGGGTAAAACGATTACACCGAAAATGTCAAACGGTGCAAACCAAAAGAATTGACTATGACACCACCCGCGGAACTGTTTCAGAAAGAAACTTTACCGATTCTGTGCGTGTAAGAGTGATCAACGACTGGAGGGTTACTTTGTTTTAACTCACTCATATCATAATCGTGAATATTGATAAACTAACAACATGATCCAAAGACATCGCAATTGAAGTTGCTTTATGGATTCATATCTAATATTCTCTTTGTAGTAAAAATACTGTTGACGATTGTTAATAAAGGCACCAGTTTGCCCTTAACTGTACAATTTCAATGCATATGATTACAGTTCTTAGAGAACTGTTATATATTACAAATATAACAATATTATATTTATTTTGCAAGAAATTTTTATCAGTGTTTCTTCTAATTTAAATTCACTCAACGAATCAAAAGTCTGCAGGAGTGAAGATTTAAGCTAATAAAAATGCTTTGCTGCATGTTCTGCGAATTTCTCTGCTTGATTGTTTGTTGTAAAAGAGTAACAGGAAAACACGTATCTTTTATCATTTGACAAAAAATCTACCTAATGTGCGCCATTAGAATAACAGAAATAATAATAATAATAATACTTAAATATACTATAATATACTAAATATTAAGGCTGCTAATAATAACAACAATATTTAAAGTAATCAAACAAATAAGGTAACACATTAGCATTATTTGATTTATTACTTTGATTAATGATGTTTTATATAGACTCCTAATAAATAAATAAATAAATGGTACGTGGCTGAGTAAGCTATTAAAATAACAAATAATTAAATATTAAATATAAAATATGTAAATATTTAATTTACGTTTATGTAATTTACTTTTTTATGTACATAAATGCAAATGCAAATAAATTATGCAAACATAAACGACTTATGTTGTCTACTATAACTTTTTTGCATTTGTATTATTTGATGTTTATGTAAGACGAAATTAAAAACAAAACGTAACTTTTTTAATAACTTTTTAAAAATGCTCGGGATTGTATTACTTTCCGAAACCATTTATATTCCCTAAAAGGTTTCATGCTTGTATTTTTTCATGGGTGTGTTTGTTAAAGCACGCCTGATGTCACGTCAGTTTGCTTGAGGTTTGGTTTGCTCTGTTTAGAGCAGTTTAATCGGAGCCGTCCACTACTGCCGATAGCGGATCGTAATAGAGCAGCGTCTCTAATCGGGTTTATTTTCTGGATGGGGGAGCATGAATGTCTTTCAGCCGCTCTCGCTATTTCTAAACGGAACCTGCCTCGAAATCAATCAAAGCTCTAGGAACACTTCGATTTATAAGCCAACCGTATTTGTAGAAGAAACGGGAAACGTCTGGGTCAGATCACATCTGAATAGCTTGTTTCGTTTAATCCTTACTGCAACTCTCTCTCCCTCTCTCTCTCTCTCTCTCTCTCTCTCTCTCTCTCTCT
>JBAJNP010000152.1:0-20272 GCA_036877545.1 Yasuhikotakia modesta | reverse complement strand
ACACACACACACACACACACACACACACGCACACACACACACACACACACACACTGCGAACAAACTCTACATGCAGAATTTGCATAACTGTGAAATGCACTTACAGAAGTGTTGTTTCATTTCTGTCTAAAAGCATTAAAAACTTTAAAAATTAAACTCTCTAACAAATACAACTTTTACAAACTTAAGTGTATAATTCTACTAGACATTTGTTCGTAATAATTTATTTATTCATTTAAAAAATCATATCTAAACATTGATCACGCTGGTTGACCCCATGACTCAGGAAAGTTCCAATAACAAACTTAACTTAATAAACTATAACCTAAAGGGCAAAAGACAGAGCAGTTGAAAGGCACAAAAGAATACATTAGCAATGAAAGCAAGGACAGGATAAGAAAAAAGAAACTGAAAAAGGAATGCATTAAACAATTAAAGACTTAAAAACAGACCTTTTAGAAACCTTAGGTATCAAACCACTCATTACAGGACCACCCTATGCAAAATAGCTTATTTCCTTTTCAGCCCACTGCCTTGAGAAAATGAAAATACAAATAGTTGGTTTTTAATTTTCTGTTAGCTGAACTTGTTGTATTTAGTCATGAGGTCTCGGGGCCAGTTTGATATTGTCTGCTCGGCTGTATTTAGGATCCATTACCCTGTAGCTGGGATTAACGGATACACCCCAGTTATTCTCTCTCTCTTTCTGTGTGTGTGTTTCTGTCTAAAGCAATCAGTATGTTAATATGACAGATTGACTGGATTACCACATAGACTTCTGCACTGAACACATACAGAGGCACACACTTGCATTCTTACATATCGTTTCTTACATGCTATGAAGGAAACAAAGAATGTCATGTTAAGATGCTGAATTCTAATGCATACAGGTGTGGTATCAAGAAATTTAAAGAAATTCCAAAGGCAACTACAGACAGAAATATAGGCTACAAATATGAACTTGAGACAGCAAGGAATATGTAGTTCTCTAGATGACCACTAGGGGCAGATATTTTAAAGGCGACTGTAACCTTTAGGTCAAAAATGGACAGACACAAAGACACACACCAGGGTGAGCCAGCAGCATGTTTTTCATACCATGCATATAAAAGGATATCATATTTAGGGTATATGGATATAACGTCCTCAGTTATCTTATATTGCTGTCTATGTCTTCAGGGCATGGAGGGGTGAACCAGCTAGGTGGGGTGTTTGTAAATGGGCGGCCCTTGCCTGACGTGGTGAGGCAGAGAATAGTGGAGTTGGCCCATCAGGGTGTACGCCCTTGTGACATCTCCCGCCAGCTCCGGGTCAGCCATGGTTGCGTCAGCAAGATACTGGGCAGGTAAGTTTTACTTATTATGAAACAGAGGCTGGTTGACAGTTTGATTCAACAAAAGTGTAATGAAAAGTACTATGTATTGAAGTACATGTACCATAATGTTACCATGGTAATACTGCCACAGTACTTTATTGTAAGAGTATCTTTTCACCAAATCTTCATGTCTAGAGAGGACGTGGTGTTGCTTTAAGGATATTACATATTGAATTCAGAAACAACAGTGTCAACAATAAAGTCTAAAATGGCTGCATTATTTTAAATTTGACTGCTCAACTTTCACATCTTGCTTTTCAAGTTGTACTGGTAAACATGTTGCCATGTGTGAGTATGTCAGTTTTATGTGACATACTTTATATTATTATTATTTATTAATTATTATTATTTTATATAACAGTGTATTGGTAAGTAATACGGACCAAATGTGTTCATAGCCAGTGCTTTCAAACGCCAAGGATTAGGTTCCCACACACAGAGTTTGCTATTCCCAGAAAGATAAAGGATTTTGAATGGAGAATCTCTATTGCCCATGTGCTATTTTATCCAGAACTAGGCTTAATCTTTGCCTGGGAAACCAGCTTAATGTCCTCCAATGCATTGAAACAGTGGGGCCAGTATGTGTTTAAAGTCTTGCCTTTAAATGCTTCCAAACCCTCCTTGTACTCTTTCATCGTGTCAGTTTTTAAAGCGCTTGATGCATGTAAAATATCAGTTTTGAAATTCTAGAATATCTGAACCCTGATAAACGTTGGCTGTTGGATTGATCTTCTCTCGCCATTGGTTCATTTTGAGCCTGACTCAGCATTTTCTTTCATAGATAACGTGTTAAAATTCAAAAATTCCGAAATCTCACACTGAAGCCAAAGTCAAAGCGCAGCCTTTTCTTTCTGTGACAAAAAGAAAAGATTCATCACATTTTACATTTGCATCAAAATGACACTGGCACCATACGTCTCCTGAGGAGGGAGGGATGGTCGGAGGGACAGAGAGAGCGAGAGGGAGAGAAAGGAGAGAGAGAGAGCCAGGAAGGGTTAAGGGGGAGGACAGAATTTGAATGGATAAAGGTGTGGATTAGTGCTAGAGCCTTTAGCTATATCAAAAAATGTGTTTCCCATTGTTCTCTTCTCCCCTCTTCCCCCAGCCCCTGTCCAACTCACTCAAGCGTTACTGCGGCGCTCTGTGTGTGTGCGGTAATATCTTCCCTCCCCTCATACTGCTCAGGCAGAAAACACACTAATATGTGGGTTGCGAGTGAGGTTTGAGTAAATAAGGCGTATGACTAACTCTGCTGTCTTCCTAATGAGGGAATCTCCTGTGTCCTCGTTTCAAGTTACTTTTCATTGCTGCTCTGTGGGGACTCTTGGTTTTTGCTTTTGATTTGTATTTGTGCTGGGTCTTTTAAACAATTATCCACAGTGTGTCACAGACAGCAGTGTGTCACAGTGATTTTACCACAGGTAAGAAGAGATCATCAAATGAAAAAGACCAACATGGTCTTTTGAGTTACTTCTTGCTTTTATAACACAATGGCAACAGCAATATGATAAAGATGTTTAATAGCTCAATTAAGTAATATTAAAAGGGATAATTTACTCAATTATTTACTCACCCTCATGTCTTTCCAAACCTTTTTGACTTAATGCTTCAGAGGAACACAAAAAGATATTTTTAAGTGCTGGTAATCAATAAAACTGGCACCTATTGATTTCCATTGTATACAAAACTACTGAGACATTCCTCAAAATATCTTCTTTTGTGTTCCACAGAATAAGAATGTCAGCTTTCCCTTTAATAATCAGAATAACTTATTATTCCACCAAGTAAAATGGTTTTTCAACCCAACCGCAGCCTGATTACACTTAGCATACAATGTGACAAATTGTCAATTAACAAAGACTTAGAAATGACTCCTCCAATCAGAATTTAGAATCAACCTGTTTTAAAATTCCTTTATTGTAAGAGGTTAAACAAAGGTTACAATAAAGGTGTGTTATTCTCTCTGTCAGTGTGTAACAACACACAGGCCACTACTTTCTGAATCTGTTTTTCAGATGCTTAAGTCTGGCTATGTTCTGGCTATGTTTGTGGTAATCTTGCCATATGACAATTAGTTCATGTGAGAACTGCTCCACAGGTACTATGAGACAGGCAGCATTAGACCAGGGGTGATCGGAGGCTCCAAACCAAAGGTTGCTACACCCAAAGTCGTTGATAAAATTGCTGATTATAAACGCCAAAACCCCACCATGTTTGCCTGGGAGATCCGAGACAGACTGTTGGCGGAAAGAGTGTGTGACAATGACAGCGTTCCTAGCGTCAGCTCAATCAACAGGTGAATGTTTTTCCTTAATTTGTGTACATGAGTGTCCTATTGTGTCACTTCCATAACGTGAGTCTGTAGATTTATATGTTCAAAGACCAGACCAAGCTCATCAGTGGATTATAAAAGGAATGCACAATACATGAGAAAGTGTGAGTGTGTGTGTGTTTGTGTGTGTGTGTGGGAGAGAGAGAGAGCAAGACAGAAAGAGAGTGAGAAAGAAGAAAAAACAAAGAGACTGAGCTGGTGGAGTTAAAAGAAACACATATTCATGAGGAGTGTCCAGCTCACTGGTTCAACAGCATGTGTACAATGACAACCCCTCTTAGAGAGAGAGAGAGAGAGAGAGAGTGAAAGAAAGAGAGAGAGAAAGAGAGAGGGGAGGGGGAAGGAGAGGGGAAAGGTGCTTTGCTTGAGCGGCCATGCAGGAAGTGTGGGACTCTGCTGCCATGTCAGGCTGCATGAGCCACTTCACACACACACACACACACACAGACGGACGGACACACACACTTTACAGCTTTGTATGCAAACTTACATTAAAGCATACAGAACCCACACAACTCTACATACAGCAATTTTGAACAGTAAACCCCCTTGTACAAATACATACAAATGCACAAATAAATAAATACGTACAGTAATAGCACTTTTTGTGATTGCTACAGGATCATTCGCACTAAAGTCCAACAACCGCCTGGCCAATCAGGAGCTGTCTCTGCTCACAACCTAGGTAAGAGTCACGTTACATTCAGTTCACAATGTTCAAGTTCACACTAAAAGTCTCTTTGTATTGAAGAATTTTACAATGTAAATTACAATGTGTTTTTACAATGTGAGCTCAGTCTATGATATTGTTAAGATCTCTTCTAAAACACAGGAAACCCCAGTAAGCAAAGAATCTAAGAATCAGAACTTTTGCTCTCTGTTTCATTGTTGTCTTTGTTCTGTTCTTCCTCTCATCCTCCACTTAAATCACATTTGCTATTTTCTGTATTCCTTAATTTATCTGTTACGGATCTAAAACTGGTTCCTCCCAACCACTGAAGAAGAATCTGCAAAAGTGGTATGAGATCAGTTTAAGAGGAAAACTCCCGTCGACAGTTAATAAAGCAGTGGATTGCACTTGTCTCTCTGTCAGTAATCTTCATAATCGCACACCACTGCTTAATCTAAATTAATTTCACACGCACAACGCTCGCCAGTTCTCCGTCTCCCTCAGATTATGATGATAAATAGTTCTCATACTCAGGCGGAAAATTGAAATTTAGGGATTTTGAATATAAAGCATTTGATTCAGGTTTCCATTCCTTGGCGCGAGAGGGAAAAAACAGGAAAGAATAAGAGAATCAGATAATTGAAATGATAAATCAAGAGTAAAAATGGAGGGATATGCATTCATTACATTTTCCACCTGGTTAGCAAATGCGAGCGACGGACGAGCATTTATCTTTTCTCTGAGCGATTTGTTTTTCTTTTTTCTCACCTTCTCCATTTTAGCGCAGTCTGTTGGGATGTGGGATTAGCCTCATCTTTACACCTTAGTGTCCCCTTGGGGCCACTGTACTGTCACTCAGGCTGTACATCAGCTGACAGGAAGTGAGATAAAGAGGGGCGAGAGGGAATGAAGGGTTGACAGAGAGAAGACTTCGTACCCTCGTCCCCTACCGCGAAGACCTCATAGACAGCCAGACATGTCGAAAAGCTGTTAGCTTGTTAGCGTCTTATCCTTTGGCGGTAGCACATTGCCAAAATAGAGTGACAGCTGGTTTTGATGAAAGGTCTGTGGTAGGAAAAATGCTAGGCCAAGAACTGCAAAAGGAAAACAAGAAAATACTTTTCTACTTGTCAATATTTTTTTCATAATGTATATCTATATATATTCAGGAGTTAGAATTACATTCAACAATATTGACAATATTAGGAAACATCTGTGTATTTGTTATCACAACACTGAGCTAACAATGAAAAAAAGTATGCAGGCTCTACTGTGGCAAACCTGAACATGAAATACTACATAGATAATAATTAATAATAATTAATAGTTTTGCATGTGGCTGTTGAAATGAGCAAAGTGCTCATTTTAGCACAATGTTTTTGCATGTTGTAAAACAGACCCCTGTATTAATTCAAACCTTGATTATCTTCATAGCCTCTACAGTGGCAGTGACCCAAGTGTCTGCAGTGACCAGCGATGCCGCAGGCTCCTCCTACTCCATCAGTGGAATTCTCGGAATTAGCTCACCTGCTGACGCAAGCAAGCGGAAAAGAGATGAATGTAAGTCTGTGTGTGTTTATGTGTACATGTTTGAACACTTGAACACTGGAAATCTATAAACTCCAAAGTATTATTAATTCTGCTGGACCACAGAGGGAGTTTAAAGGTGTTCCATGTGCTAATGGGACATCTCACATTCAATCTCTTCTTACTTTCATTCCTATGCATATTGAAGCCTTGATACACAAGAGCATTCACATGCATACCTGTGCCCACAACATGCAGATGGAAGTAGCTGAACATTGACAGATGCATCAGAGTAGAAGGGGGATTGGACACCCTGGCACATCTTAGATAAACATCTCTATCCAGGGGAGGCACAGTGTGTGCATGTGGATGTGCATGCATGTGTGTTTGCACACATGTCTATTAAAAAGCCATTGCTTGGCAGACCCCTGCAGTACATGAGGAACTCCAGATGTCACACACACACACTAAACTAAACGCACTAAACATTCCATAGATCTCTCTTGGTTTTTTACACACCTATTTATAAATAATATAGCCCAACCCACACTTTAACCTAAATGATGCATTTTTATAATTTAAAAAAACTTTTGGATACAAATTTGTACCAATATATAGTTAGGTAAACTCACACAACACCCACCCCCACACACCTACAAAATGCAATAAGAATTATTAAATGCCAGATATTTTTACAAAATAATTGTCCTGTATAGCTGGTGCTGACACATTTTTGTTTTGATGTATCAATAAGACTAATTCTAAGAGTTAAGAATAAATATTGCATGGATAAATGCAATATTTATCCATGCAACACTTCAAGCCAAAAATTTAAAAGAACATAAACTTTGAATGATATAAACTTTGTGTAACTTTGCAAACCTCCCCACACATCCACACACACATCCACACATCAACATTCATCCAAACACCAATTAGGCCGACGTCTGCCACTTTAATTAATGCAACACATCACATCCAGCAGAGAGGGAGGGGCTCCTAAATGAATTTGTGTGTTTAATTGACATGCTGAAACTGCGGGTGGTCAGTGCTGTGATGTTTTGCGGCATGTGAGTGTATGTGCTCGCAGCAAGAGGCGTCCTCATGGGTTTGCTTAAGGCAGAGTTAACATGAGGCATACTTTGGCAGCTAGCATACCGCTTGTAAATGTAACACGCATATGTTAAGAAGCACGGTACAGATTGACTGATTCGTGAGAGTGCGTAAGAGAGACAGAGTGAGAAATTAAATAAAGAGGTTTTCCATGAGCTTCACTTAGCTGTGTCTGTGTAATACTATAAATTTCCATGCTGAATGGCAGGGTTTTAGAAAAGGGAACGAGAAAAAGTGTGTTTAGTGAAGCAGGACGCTAAGACTCGCAGCTGCACACAAGCTAACAGAGGCTTCTGGTAGCTTAGTGTGGGTGTGTGTGGTTCATATATGTGTTTTGGGAAAGCCCAGTGATGACCTTTGACCCAGGGGAAGTGATCTGAAAGAGAGAACTTGACTTGTGGGGCCTCTAGAACAGAAGCCTTGTGTCTGGCCATTCTCTCTGAATAGAGGAGGAGAGGAAGAACAGAATAAAGACAGACAGAAGGCCTGTGGTATGGGCTGAGGGGTTGAAACAATCTTCTCTTTGCTCCATAATAGGAATAATGAAAACCCCAATTTAATGTAACAGCCTCCAAAAGGGAAATAAGTTAAAAATAAATAAAATAACATGTGACCTTAAGGTGCTCTGCAGTATTATGCAAAGCTATTCTTTTATTGACTTCAAAAACAGACTTGAATCTCAGTTGCTGACAGGATGTTGCTGACAACACGACTTCCTCTGCTGTTTAATATTTTCACTTCTTGTTCAGTTTCATAACGGCCATTTTAATGCTCATTGGGTGGAATACTTTAAATAGAGGCACATTTTTAATAAAGTGTGTGTGTGTGTGAGGGAGATGATAGGGGATAGATGATAACAGTGGGATTTGTTTAAGGTTGGTATTCCTACTTTCAGAAACACATACTTTGATCTGTCAAGGTTGACACACACACACACACACACACAAAAACCAAGTGTATCAAGTCCAAAAGGAATCCACCAAGCAGATTCCTCTGCCCCCAAAAACCTTCAGCCTTACCCCTCAGAGATAGAGAGAAAGTGAGAGAGAGAGAGAGAGAGAGAGCACACGGTGATCTCATTGTTGCTATTGTCTCTGCTTTTGAAGCGAGGAAGAGAAGATGCCTCTTCTCCGCAGTGAGTGAATGGTGGGGTTAACCCAGAATGCAGCTGGGCAGCATTGTGTCTGTTACAGAGAGTGCTTCCCTATAGCAGGTTCAGAGGCTGAAAGACAAAGGGCCGGGGAAACACGGGCCAACATCTGAATACCTTAGACCACTGTGTGTGTGTGTGTATGTGTGTTTGTATGGCTTTAAAGTTAATGTGAGGAAGCTCGGTTACCCGTGATGCTGGTATGGTGTGTTTGTTTAAATTTGGTGAAAAATAGCTTTATTGGTGACCACTTGCTTTCTATCTTTTTTTACTCTGATATGGCTCAGTGAGCTTTTAGATGTGTCAAAAATTGCATTTCACACATGGAGGCTGACTCTGTAAAATGCTTATATCACACAGACACACACACTCAAATACTCAAAATATACACACATCAGTGTAACCGTAACAACCATTCAATTCTCCAAAACACAATTTTATAGCTATGTTTTCTGGCGTGTACCCTCATTCTTTATTGCTCACTCTTGATATACACACTCAATATATACACACTCTTGCTGTAATGATATGAGCGATCAAGTTATTGAGATATGGATGTATATGGATGTAGGAGGAGCCTCTAGAGTGGGCCTTCATTCCTCTAGGGGTATAATTGGGGTCCGTTCTGGACTATTTCAAGGACAATAATAAAGCCTAAGCAAATTAATGACATTGATTAATTCTTTGTCCAAAAAACAGAAACCACAAGGTGCATGGAAACATGGATCATCAGATATTGCAGAAACTTGCAGGGTCCATATTAACCAATTTTGAAAATTGTGTACAATGTTTAATTTTTTTTTACCAAAAAACCTTCTGTTGGCTATATAATTTGGAACAAAAAATGTTTGATTAGTGTTTCATCTTTTTTGGAAATTGGACCCGCAAATATATGAAATGGCAGTTTACAAACCAAGGTTTATACCAAGGTGTGCGCAAAAGAACGCTTTTTTGCTGTCTTTTGTGTGTGTGTGAGTGTGTGTGTGCAGACAGTGGACGCTCTTTGAGAAGAGTGGAAAGCAATAAACCTGCTGAAATGGTGCCATCTCACAGACATGATTGATCAATTGAATTCTATCAGACACACTGACCGTTGGGATTAAAAGGGTCAAAACACTGGAGATCATACACTCCCTGTGTGTTCTCTCTGTGTGTGTGTGAGAGCATTTAAGCTTTGTTGAGGTAAGTCCTAGCATTGAAGTGTATTAGAGCCACGCAGAACCGGTGCGCCATCGCCCAGTTGCCGACTAGCTTTTAAATAACCACAGACTCAAGTAAACTAGGTCTAAATTCACATTCAAATGGATCGATTTCTGTGTTCAAATGAAGAAGGACAAGGGAATGTTTGGATAGCTGCTTTGTCTGCCTGTCATTTTATCCTTATACCCCTCCATATCTCCTTTTCTCTCTCTATCTCTCTCTCTCTCTCTCTCTCGTTTTGTGGGGATTGCTCTGCCCTCTGACTCAAACTCCCAAGAATAACCTCTGAGAGGTATTTTGAAGAAATGAATTGGCTCTATATCAGGGATTTTCGTTTCTATTCTTCTTTTTACATCCCTCTCTCTCTTTTTTCTCTGCCTGTAATCATTTGAAGGCTGTAGCTTTCTCAGCTCTTATAATTGTCTCTTCAGAAACTCAACAGCCCCATAATAACTGACTCACGTGCTGCCTTAACACTCACTCAGAGAGGACGTGAGTCTGGGAATCTGTTTGTGTGTGTGTTGTGTGTATCTGAGTGGTAGTTTCTCTAAAAGTCAAGCACTTAACCACTTGTTCATGCTATGACAAAGTTTTTCAGAAAAACATGCTTTCTAGTGTAACTGTGAGCATTAGTCATTTTAGATACGAGTTATTTCAGATTTCAGAACCCAAAAAAATCTTGAGCTTCTAAGCAAGTGCAATAAGATTAAATGTACAAAATGGTCTCCTTAACTTACAATGGTAAGTTTATTATAATGATTTATGATAAGAGCTGTCAGGCCATCTTTCCCTGGAAAAACTGACTTCATCATACTGCAATTTTATGCTTCAAACAGAGATGGCACTAGAGAGGCAAAAGTAATGGATTGTATTTTAAATTAGAATAATTAACTTAATTGGTGGATTAGTTCACAAAAAATGCTTTGAATTTAGTACTTAAGACCAATTCACTGACTAAATAGTAACAGTTTAAGAGCCACAGAATGTGAAGATGAGTTTCAGTAAATAATCACTTAAACTTTCTCTGTTCCACACAAAGCCATCAACGTTTAGGGTGCAATGTACCCTAGTCCTCATTCATTGTAACTGCATAAGCGAGCAGTGCAACTGTTTAAACTGGTAAATAATTACAGAACTTTTGTACGTATACTCGTAGTTTAATTTGTGATTTTTATTTGCAAGCCTATTTTTAATTGACTTTTTTTTAAAATATTAAATTATATTGAAGTTATTGATTCTTTGATTCTGAATCTCTTTCCAGCCCTACAGGACTCTCCCTTGGCAAATGGCCACGCCCACTCAGGGCGGGACTTCCTGCGTAAGCAGATGCGAGGAGACCTCTTCACACCGCAGCAGCTTGAGGTATTGGACCATGGCTTTTTATTGACAGCAATATTGCAACACATACCCGGCCATGACAACATCACAAACAAGCCTGCCCAGGTAAGAGCTTTGAGGTAGGGGTGTGTATCCTGCCCTGAAAGGTCACGCTTGCCCCTGCCCGGCTGACGGTATCGCTTGACCCTGTCCTAGTCCTGCTGTTGACCTGTGCACCCTCACTAAACCTTATACTGACCTTTCAACTCTTTGGGCTTATGCTGGGGCCCTAACCCCACTGGTGCTGACGTGTCCCCATAGACTTTTTTGTTAGGGTTAAGTCCGAGCACTGCATTGAGGTTTAGTGTTAAAGAGCAAACACTTGTTCTTTAGTGTGCAAAAAGATAATTTCAGATGATGAGAGTAATTTAGTAATTTAGTAAATTCAGTGCATCCATTTAGTATTTTAAAAACTGCAGGGTATTATTTTATTATATATGTTTCCATTTCAACTGTTCAGTGGTCAGCACTGGCTACTTGTAATCTCAGCATTGCTACTACTGTATGATACTGTATCATACTGTATGAGCAAACAGAAATGCGTGAAATTACAGCTGTATGCATGTACACATGGTCACATGACCCACTGATCATAAGAATAGAAAGTCAAAGTTGTCAGTCAAAAGTCAAATGCAATCACCCCCACATTCATTCATTCACTCACATAAACAAGGTCAGTGTCAGAGTTCTATAGACTTGTGTGAAACCCCATAATTCCTCTGTCCATTTCACCACTCAGCCCTGAGGCTGGCAAGGTCAGAGGCTACTGAGCAGGGCATTAACCTACAGGTCAATCCACATCCCCTGGGTGTGTGTGTGTGAGTGTGTGAGTCAGGTTTGTTGTGGCACAAACGATCAGACAAACTGAGGACTGGGGATTCTAAGCTTTCTGTTTTTTCTTTGTTAGAAACGAGGGATATGCTAACTGGTCATGTGTGATTGACTGACGGGTTGTTTCCCCTGCACAGTCAGTTTAACCTGTAAATGCTCCTAAAGGATAAAGAAATGGAGAGGTTAAGTGTGTTTAAAAAAGTGATTTAGTGTCCCAAGGGCAGGAAATGAACGTTTAGTTCTGCACTAGATTTAGTTAAAAATCAAGGGCTTCATTATACAACGTAAAAACAAAATGAACATAATAGACCATACCCAGCAGGGAACATTCTCAGAACATTGGCTAAAGGCTTAAAAGCAAACTTGAGTCCATCTCCATGTTTATTTGTTTTGAAAATAGAATGATAGCTTATTCAATAGCCAAAAAAGTGAAGCATGGTGATGGTGGGCATTGAGTACCTGTTAAGTAGTTGTTAATGGTAAATTTATGTAAGGATTTTAAACAATATTAATATAAACAAACCACCCTACCCATGAAATGTTAATAAATCCCCACATATTAACCTTCTGAGGGAGAAATTCTCATCTATTATCAGAAATGCATTTCAGCCTCAGCCAATCAGCATTGTCACAATATTATTTTCCTACAGTTCCATTTATGCATTTGAAAAATGCATTTTTCCAATAGGAATTACAGTACATTGAATATATGAATGTATCATTATACAATGTAAATGAATAAGTCTAATTCTGATTATGTCAGTATGTATGTTCCCTGAAATAAAACCTATGACATTTGCATTGCTAATGCAATGCTCTACAAATTGTGGTACAGGAACAGCTAACACTTATTAGAAACACTGCCATGATGGTTCAGGTGAATGGCTCTTAATTTTGACTTTGGTAACTTACTTGACTTTTGAATTATGTAAAGAAGACTAGAATACTAGTTAGAGCATGAGGGTTAACCTTTTTAACTTATTATCTTTTATGTTAATGTTTCTCTACACCCATAAATATATTGTCTTGGTATATTTATCTTATCTGGTGAAATTCTTTTCATCTTTCGTGCGACCCTCTCTCTCTCTCTTTCTCTCTCTCTCTCTCTCTCTCTCTCTCTCACACACACACACACACACACACACATTTCTAGCCACATTATCTTTCTTTCCACTTCTGTTCTCATTTGCTCCCTCCATCTCTCAGTTTGTGGTGCTGGAAGGACCATTAAGCACTGGCAGATCTATTAATTAGTGTCCTGCACTTCAAGGGGGAGCATATAAAACAGCGCTTGCTCATGAGAGTCATTTCATTTGAATTTCCTCTTTCCATCTCCTTACATTATGCCAGAGATACATCAACAGCCCAACAACCCTTACACTGAACTAATTACCCAACCACTCCACGAGACGGGCAGAGAAAAAGAGAAACAGACACACAGAATACTATGAAAGAAAGAACTCAATTTCTAGTTATTTACAATATTGTTTTAAAAAGATCAAATGTATTTAGATTAATTTATTTTGGTTATAACAATTTTGCATTATTGTAAAGCAGTTTTACAGAAAACTTACATTCCTGTATAACTCTGAGGGAGAGTGTTTACAGTTGTTGATATGAGTGTTAATTGTTGATATAGTCATACCAATTAGCCATATTGAGCCTTGGTTCTTATGTAGGGAACTTTAGTTCAAGTGTAGCTTGCGCCATGCCCTGATCCTGTTCTCCCTTTTTTTCTGTCCTAAAACAGTGTTTACTTCAAAAAATGTGATATACAAGATTTCAAACTGAACATTTATTGCAGTGTAAACGTTGTGCGTGCTGTGTGTGTAACGCACGCTGAGAGCCACAGTTCTCTGCTCTGGAAAAGCACGCCAATAAATGCCTCCCTGCCAGTCAGGCTCATTTAATACTGCATGCACTGCTAAATATCCCCCATCACTCTTTCTCAGTATACCACACACACACACAGACACGGTGCAGTTTACATGCTCTTTCAGGAGACAATACATACAAGCAGAGGGAAAAAGAGAGAAAGAGAGATAGATGGAATTGGAGAGAGCAAGAGGCGCTGAGAGGAAATACTATTATGTAAATGTGGCAGCGGGTTGGGGTGAAATTATTTTGGTGTCGTGCGATTAGGGGCCTCATCTGTTATTGATGTGTGCAGACAGGAGAGCCATTACAGAGGGGCTGTGTCAAAAATGGCCCCCGAGAAAACAGTGACCCCACAGAGGAAGAGCTAGAGAAATAGAAAAAGGAAATGGGTTTCCAGTAAGTTTGGGAAGTATGTAGGCTTGTTAGTAATTCAAAATCTACAGCTTGAAATTTAATTCAAATGTCACATTTTTCTACCTTATCTACTGCTTTTCTCTTTCCATGTACAAACCCCATTCCTTCACTAGCAAAATGATACATACTCCCTCTCTCTCCCTCTCTTTCTCTCACTCCCTCTCTCTTTCTCTCTCTCTCAATGTCTGGCCCTTCTCCAATCTTTGCCCCATCTGTGGTGTGTGTATCTATATGTGAAAGGTGTGTGTGTGTATCATGGGCACTGATGGGTTGCGTAGCTTCAGAATTGACAACATTTACAGGCTAAAATGAGAATCATCCATCTTCACTAGGCTGCTGTCAGAGGCAGGGCCAAACTTCATAATCCCCAATTACTACAGCTAACCTCCCCATCTACATACACACATGATGAGGGGGCGGGGGCGAGCCGCATAAATATAGAGGAAATGCCTGTCTGAGACTGAATGACTGAAATACAGAGAAATAGACAGTGGGAAGGAGTCAGTGATAAAGAGAAAGACAGAACCAGAGAGAGAGAGAGAGAGAAAGTAGACGCATGAGCCATGATTGGTGAGGTCACAGTCTACTGCCCTCGCTGTGGTGATGAGCACAGAGGTATTTAAGGGGTCACTGCCATACACACATACACAAACACAAACATTCTGCTTAGTCTGTGTATTAGATAGGTTCTAATTCAGGTTCTAATTCTGATTCAACAGACAATTCTGGGTTCTGTTAATAATTCCTTCAGTATTATTGATGAAGCAACTACCACTTCCAAACATAAACTATGGTCTTTTTAATTAAAGTACAACTAATTGCAACAAATTTTGCTCTGAATGTATGATGTCTAAAATATGTTGACAAATAAACTGCCAGTCAGTAATTATTGATTTAAGTATTATAGGGTTTAATTAAACAGTAACAGTTTGTGGTTTGAGAATGTGCAATTCATAGAGACTCTTCTACAGTGGTGGAAATCTCACTTACTATTGTTAAATTGTAAACAGCAACATGATCCGTTTTCAATTTCTGTCAGCATATTTAAAGCTTCGAAAGCAAGAGTGCATGTGATGTCAAAGGCTCTTATCCACATGTCTGCTGTGCAAATGTTTAAAATTACATGTCTGAGATTACATGTGCATGTCTGCAGCTAGACTATGTTGAGTTTTTTGAATAAGAGACTCCAAACCAATAACTTGAGTCCTTTTTACTGATTTATTGGAAATAGCCAGTTGCCAATCAGACTGCACTACTACAGGACTACTGCACTACTGCATTGGGGAAACAATAAAGAAGTATAAGTTGAACTGGTAATGGAACTATCAGTATTTACAGGGATGCTACAAGTTGATGATGATGATGTTTAAGGTAAATAAAGGGCAGGTGTGACCATTAGTTTAATCCACTTCTAATCAAGGTTATTAATAGCCTCATTCAGCACTTAAACAAAAGTGACACCCACTTCCCAAATTCTGCCATCAGACCACATCTACACCTGGGTGACAAACCCTATTACCACCAATGGAGATGAATAACTGGGTGTGTGTATGGGGTGGATATCATAGGAATTGGTCATAAAAGCAGCAAGCGGGTCAGTCTGAGGTCACCCACATACATCACCTGCATCGCCACATCTATGCTATGTATTTAACTTTGACCACATACTTATGTCATATACAATTTGAGTAGCACTTTTTCAATCCCTGCGCAAAAAAGTGCATTACACACGCTCACAAGCAAACACAGAGATGTAGGTGAATATATAATGTGATGCCATGGTGTCGATTTTCTTCCATTGTAGCCATCTAATGAAATCTCTCTCCATAGACGCCTGATTATTCAGCCATGGCGTCCCTGGCTGGCGGATTGGAGGAGATGAAGAACAGCTTGGCCAATCAGACGGGAGCAGAGCTGGGTTCAAGTGTGGCCGGACCTCAATCATATCCTCTAGTGTCCGGTAAGTGAACTAAGTATTCATTTGCCATGTATTTCTTAGTGTCTTTAAATTACTTTAAATGTATGCATTGTTCAATTATATTTTCGGGTTGGGATAATTAAATGGGTCCAGCAAAGGTCCATTTGGATGTTGCCAATATGAAGACCCACAGCTGACTGGATCAAAACAACCAGTAGCGTCCCTGATTATAGCAAAAAATAAAGTAGTAGCAACTGACTGCTGCAGGTTGCTCAGTGGTGAGGTGGGAGTGTTATCAGACCTGTTAAACAGTGTTCAGTGATTTAGATTCAGACTCAATATCCTAAGGGACACTGGAAGTGGATGGAGGGCTGTAATCACTATATACACGTCTCCTCCTCTCCCTCACTCTCTTACTGCATTGGGGAGTAAGGGAGCGCTAATTAAGAGCTGCTTGGACAGGAGCCCTAACGAGGGAATCATGGGATTGGGATTTGTGCACCATCTGACAAGGTAGAGAGAAACCTGTACATCCACACTGTGTGTGTGTGAAGGGGGAGAAAGGGAGAATGAATTACAAGCAGAGCTCGTCTCACAATGGACCATTTGAAAAGAAAATAGATTAAGGTTATCATGTTAAATAGTGTCGCCCCCTGTTGGCAGATTAAAAATTGTATGCTCTGTTATTAAGGACTATTTATTTTATTTGACTGAATTATGAAAGGCATATTTTTGCAAACACATTTAAATATCACTTAGGAAACTGTGACAAAAAACAACACAACAACTTTTTGACATTTTAAAATCTGTTATTTTAAAAATAACAGAGATACAATAACAGTTAAAAACTGTTATTTATGTTTTTAACAATACATAAATGCCATGTATGGTCAATGCCATGCCTTGTATTGATTTAGACTAATCAAACTAAACAGGTAAGCTAAACAGGTTACCAAGAACAGGTATTTAGATATTACTAGTTAAGTTACATATCTCTTCTGCACACTCTTTGAGTGTTTCGAAAAAACAAACATGACTTTTTAAAACAGAGAAGAGGAAAATATGGGGAGATGCATGTTAAAATTTGAAAATTTAAAACTAAACTATGCGTGTGCAATGGATCATACTATGTTCAATATCCAACAGACTTCATCTTCGACACATGCCAGATTTTGGCAATGATTTTGTCTCTTTTGGGTACCACAGGCAAGAAAACCTTTTCCTGTCTGTCCTCCTTCACTCTTCAGTCTACTGACAACATCTCTCAGAGGACCAGTCCTTGTCTGCTCTTCTTCTGTAGAGTCCATCTCTCTGTCTGTCCCCGTCTGTCTTTCTCGCTGTTGCCCTGTCCACTGACCCAGAGTGGATTAGTATCCAGTCTGTACTAATGTCTTCCTGTCTCCTAACACGGATGACTTTCCAACATGGCAACTCAGCAGAAGAGAGAGAGAATGAGAGTTTAAGAGAGAGAGAGTGTGTCTGTACAAGCTAACATAAAAGTTTTTGAAATATTGGTACTTTTGATCCTTTTTATGTTTTTAAATACAAATTTGACATTTTTTTTGCATTTGGCAGATGCTTTTGTCCACTGCAATACACTGTGCATTGAACATGTATTGTTTGATATTACATTCCCTGGGAATCAAACCCAAAGCTTGGTGTTGCTAGCACCATTCTTTACCAGTTGAGATGTTATGTTGTGTTCGTGTGGAATTTGAAATTTAATACCTCATATTTAATGATGGATTTTAGTATTTTAAGTAAATTCTTTCTCAGGCACAAAACTAAATCTAAACAAAATAGTGTGTTTAAAAACTTTCCAAGACATTCTATACATGCCATTTGGCAAAAGGTTAAAATCTTCTACCTTAAATATATGTCTGTATACTGAAGTAAATATATTTTCCCCTATATTGGATTTGCCTCACATCTTTTCCCCTCATATTTTCTATAACCAACACCCCTTAATCTTTGAGTTTACTCTCACTCTCCGCTCCCACACTCCTCACCTCCCGTGGGCCCTGCAGAGTTTAATCGGTGGCTGTGCTGAAGTGGATGGATGAACTGAGGTGATGGTGTTTATTATGATGAATGGGCTGCAGTCTACAGATCAGCACCATGTGCAGACCGAGAGATGATTCACTCTGACAGCCATGTCATGTAGACTAATACAGTTATACATCCACACAACAGAGAACGAGAGAGAGAGGACGGGAGATAAAGTGAGAGGGAATTAAATTTAGAAACTGCCCAGACATCATAGTGAAATGGACAACAAGTTCAGTCTTTCATTAATAATTTGATTAATTGATTCTTATCTGTTTTCTTTAATAAACAGTAGGGCCACCCTTAACAAGGACCACCCTCAACCAAACTATGAATGTATTTCATGAAGATTCCTGGACTGTTATGTAAAACAAGCAGAAATGTCTTATGTATAGAAATAGGGTTAATGTGTTAATGGAAAGAAACAACCTTGGTTGTTATATTTGGTTGCATTTAAAGAGATCAACATTCTGATCCAGAATATTCTAAACAGAGAGACAGTAACCTTACAGGAATTAACAAACTAAATTGCATAATTGTTTAAAAATTGTGGTTTAATTAAAAACATTATACAGTGCAATTGTTGTATTTGTGGCTGGCATCCTCTATTATGAGGCAATGACTTTTGCCACAGTTGTCTGTGCTTGTTGCAGTTTGCCTGACCTAATCAATGATTTAAATTAGTACAGTATCAAAGCACAGATTTTTTAATTGAAACATTTGTTCCTCTGAACTTATCCCAATCTTTAGCAAATCAACCAAGAGGCCTGTGAACCAGGAGGGAGACAGAGCACATGTACACTGTACACTAACAGTACAGACTCTGTCATACATCACTGCATAATTAAACCAGAAACCCTTTTACTGGGGCAAAGCTGTGGTGATCTGACATATAGTGAGATGGCTGCATTAATCAGGATGGTTAAACAGGATGTTACTTACTCATAGGTTGTCATCTCTGATTTAATAAGCTTCAGCATAGATTAGTGTCTTTGCTTTGGTATTGGAATTACTTAAATTGAGAGGCAAATTGTATTAATAATGAAAAGCAACAGGACATCAGTTTATGTTTATTTACAATCATTATGTCTGATTTAATTTATTATTATTATTTTTAGTTTTGTCAGAAATTTTGGTTTGCTATCTGTATTTAAATCTTTCAGAATTTAAAGTTAAAAAGGTGTCAGGCAACAAAGAAACTGGTTAAAACTGTTTAAAGTTTTGGTCATTTGGTCTGTGCAGACTTAACTTTATTGTCTGATCAATCTGTTCCTTTTAATTTGTTGCATATGTTAAAAACATTTTAAGAAATATTGTACAGGCCTGTCCAGGTGTTAGGAATTTAGCCCCCAATGTCAGTTAACATTATTACAGTACAAATATAAAGGGTTACAGACAATTTAACTATATAATTATAGATTAAATTGCTTCATAAGGGGTTGTGGTGACTAAAATGAGTCACTGAGAACTTAGATCAATAAACTAATCATTCTAGAAATGTTTTTTATCGTTACAGGTCGTGACCTGGCCAGCACCACGCTTCCTGGCTACCCCCCTCACGTTCCTCCAACTGGGCAGGGGAGTTACTCCACACCCTCCCTCACAGGGATGGTACCTGGTGAGTCTCACCTGCATACACTCTAAAGCTACAACTACAGTTTCTGTTATCGGAGGACTGTAAATCAGTTGTCAACCCCGCCTATCCAAAATTCAAATATATGTATTCAAATACACCTTTTTAAAAGCAGACATAAAAAATGTGTGAGCAAGACACAACCCAGGCTGGAGTCGAACCTCTGAAAGCTCTGATTTTTATTGTAAAAATTTACTGTACCACAATGCCAACTATATTGTATCCAGTTTCCTATCACACTGTCAGATTTTTTGGGTTTCTGTGAAAAAGTGCATAGTGTTCAATTAAACACTCTCATTTCCATATTACTAAAATAGGAGATAATGACAAAAAAGAGATAAAATTAACAAGAATATGATTTATCCTAAAACATGTGACACCCTCACAGTTTTTCAGCCTTCGTGCTGTAGCCACTCTCCCAAAACAACCCCCCCTTCACCTCAGCTTTATTTCAGTTGGGGTCCCAGTGGGAGGGGGTCTTGTCTTTGCCACTTCCTGTCTCCCCCCATCTGCCAGGCTGACAGCACTCCCAGGGGGTTATGGGATAGAGGAGGGTGGGGAAGGTGGTTGGGTGGTTGGCAGAGCGAGGGGCTGGTGGGCTGCCTTTGAGTCTTCAGCTAGTGGCTGGACTATTAGACCCCAGTCACACAGCTGTCCCTTCTCAACATCAGTAATTTGTTTTTAATGAGAATCACCGCTGACCCTTGACTAATTCATTCATTCTCCTGCAGTCTCTCGCAGGCTCCTTTCTTTTAGCTATTTTCTTAATCCATAGACGACTTCAGAGCACAGAAATACACATGGATTC
>JBAJNP010000151.1:105481-126467 GCA_036877545.1 Yasuhikotakia modesta | reverse complement strand
GTGTTAAGTAAAAATATTTGCACCTAATTAATACTAACAATATCTCAGGGACCTGAACGAGACCCTGAACACTGGACTGCCTGAAGGAACATACTGTGATGTCGTCTCTGGAGATAAGAGTGGCAACAGCTGTACAGGGAAGAAGGTCTCAGTGGGTCCTGATGGACGCGCCACCTTCAACATCAGCCACACAGAGGAGGATCCATTCATAGCCATTCATGCTGAATCCAAACTAGATTCATTGAAGACAAAAATATAATAAAACTCAGTCATGAGTCGTGTGACAGGAATTACTTCTGTACAGATTTTTATTCTGTTCACTATACTTCAATTCATACATATTTGGTGTGAGATAATTTAATGTAAATTTTAAATATTGTAAATTTAATTAATACCTGATAATATGTTTAATATGTTTTCAACATTTCCAAACTGTGTTGGAATGGGTCCAATACAAAACAGAGAAGACTTGAAATGTCTAAGGTGGACTTAAAATGCTATAACTCATACATATGTCACAAGACCCTCATTTTATTTTACGTATGAGTTTAGTAAATGATTATGTGTGACGTAACGTTTATAAGATGCGCCCCAGGCGCGAAAATGTACCTTTAATTGCACAGTTAGTCTGACGACATTTGTAACGGTAAGTTAACGCAGCAGTAAACACAAATAAAACATTTCTTACAAAAACGAATAAATATTGACTAGTTACATCGATAGCGTTAGGTTAACGTTTAGTTAACTGTAAATGGTGCGATTGAGGTACAGACAGATTTAATACTTCGACCAATAAGATTTAGTACTTACTTTACTGGCATAAAAATACAATAACTTTCCGTAACATTTACTACTACATACGAAAACTAGGTATAATGTTTTTATCGTATATTTGGTGTAAATGTGGCCGAATGTGAGCTGAACGCTTGCGCTCAATGTGCTGCAGTATCACCAGTCTGCCGCTAGATGGCAAAAGAGCACGATTTTATTTTAACAGTATAATAGTTTATTAGGGCGCACATCACTGGTGTGTTAACATGGATACAAAGTCTATTACATTTATATGTTTGTATGTATTGGAATGTTGTTTGTTAGTTAGTAATTCTGTGATTTGAGGCATTACACTCAATAGGCCATAATACATTAGGTCAAGACTTTTCAGGGCTTCATTTATTATGTCATGAACCCCTGTGGTGGCAGACAGATGCAGTTCAGCAGCACTGAAGAGGTGACACCGGGTTCCAGCTCTGAGCCGGGGCCGAGCAGCAGCACTGTAACACCATACAACTCCATCTGCTACGGTCAGGTGGTCTGTAGACAACAACAGGACCCTCGATCATCTTCTGTCCCATTGACTTCATACTGCTCAGATGATGTTGGGAACAGTCTGTGTCCAGAATCAACCACTGCTACTCACACTGGTGCTGAGACAGCTGTGTTCACTGAAACACCACCGGCTGGAGGTAACAGTGAACATCACAGAAAATACACATGAACATCTCAATGAAATTAACTGAAGAGGAAAAATGTAATAACTGCTGGCTTGCAGTAAACTTTGATACTCTAAAAAACTAATTTAAAATGTTGCTGTATTAACTTTAATGCTATCAAAACGAATTAAAATGTTATTCAATTTTGGTAAATTGAAGATTAGATTAGCAGGTGAAAGTATATAATAATAATTAAAAAATTGTCTATTAGAATAATTGATCAGTTTTCTTAATAATAATAAGATAGTCAACATTGGCCTACAATAGCTGTTACATTTTATGTTTTCTGATAGTTATTATACAGCTTAATTGTGGCATTTGAGTCAATAATGTTCAGCAAAATAAGTCCACATTTATACATCTGATATGATCTTTTACTTTTTTCTTGCTCTTTTTTCCAGCTCCTCAGCAGCTGACTGTCAGAGGAAGAGCTAACAGGATCATCTCCTCTGTGGGTTCATCTGCTCCCACTGTCCTCTCCAAAAGCTCCAGCACCCCACGTCTGAGGGCCACACCTGTGCTCACACACCACGGCCGAACCCCTCAGAGAGACTGCGGTACGCAACCCACCAACCCACACCTTTCTCTAAGTGTTGTGTTTTCTTATTGGACCGATATCAGTAGGTCTGATAATATAGAGGGGAAATAGAATAAAGATCATCTGAGAAAATAATTTGAATGCTAATCTTCAATATAGTGACGACGTCTTCATCTGCAACGCTGTCGCATGCTGCCTCTGTGATAGTGGCTGTGGTGGAAGGTCGTGGTTTGGCTCGGGGTGAGATTGGCATGGCTAGTATTAACATGAAATGCCCAGAACTGGTGCTCTCGCAGTTTGCAGACACTGGAACCTATGCTAAGGTAAAGATAATGACAATGCTAATCCTCTACAGCAATGGAATGCTGTGCTAATCATCTACAAAAATGCAAGTCCTGGGGACCCCCAGCGCTGCATGTTTTGTTTGTCTATCTTATCTGATACATTTGTCTTAGCTCATAAAAATGTCTCACAAAGAGCTAATGATATAAATCAGGTGCATTAAATAAAAGAGACATACAAATTGTACAGAGCTTGTGGATTCACTTAATGAAAATGTATTAATAGGGACAGTTAAATGCTTCAGTATTTAAATTGCTTTATTGTCACACAATGCACACCCTAGAATATTTTAAAATGGCTACAATAGTAAAAACGTTTAAAAGGTATAGGCAGGATACAATATATATGTTAATAGTATATGTTACCATAACTGATGTTGAATGTTGAAACAGGTAATCACCAAACTGCATAATCTGATGCCTCTTGAAATTCTGATGCCAGACACGGCTAGCGTGAAAGGACAAGGAACCAAACTCTACAACCTCATCACAGAGACCTTTCCAGTATCATGCACTCTCTCTCATTTACTAACTCTCTTTCAAATATAAATCAGGCCTGGGTGACAATATACAGTCTGTGAACTAATTCTGTTGTCATACACCCAGCATGTACATTCATCCATTTAACTGAGTTCAAAAATTAGCATTGCTGCTTCCATCCAAGTATATATATATCCATTTGCTCCCTGTGCAGTCAGTCACATTCACAGCCATTCTGAGGAAGTACTTCAATGAGAAGAAGGGGCTGGAATACATACAGCAGCTCTGTGTGCCTGAGTTCAGCACTGTCCTGATGGAGGTACAGACAAAGTAAGCCCCGCTCTCTTTTATTTCTTCTAGTTAAGTTGGGCTTTAAGTTCCAGCCTTGATTTTAGATGCACACCGTAAGTCTATTGATTTGTATTTGCTGCAGTAGTACAGAGACTCAAAATTCTCCAAATACGCTTTATCTCAAAGGTGACCTTTTACTCATATCACCATGAATTATTTACCTGTTGATGCATTTGTTATTAAAAAATAAACATTTGTGTTGGTAAAATTGCAATGATTCATCATACAGATACTACTGCCTGGCATCTGCATCCGCCCTCTTAAAATACTTTGAGTTTGTTCAGAACTCAGTTTATGCAGCTAAGTCAGTGAAAGTGACCTTTACTGGCAGTGAACAGACAGCCATGATTGACACGGTATCAGCCAGCAACCTGGAGCTGGTGGTAAACAACAGAGATCACAGGTTAGAGGACACAAGAACTGAGAACACAGCACTTCTGTGCAGTTACATCGTCTGACCTGCATGGAATCTGTGCCCACAGAATTCCACAAAAACTCCACACAGCTAAACTCTCATTCTCATAATCTCCTATGTGCATTTCATCATTTTTATTTTAGCATATTTAAATCAAATGCACATATCTGTGTATATTAAATGACATTTGCTTGTATTGTTAGTCTTTGTAAATAGAAGTCATTTTGTAACTTTGTAAATAGAAGCTACAGCATGTCAAATATATTCCCAAAGTATGTATATTGAAGTCACTGTGTCATGCAGAAGTGATCACACTCTGTTTGGGGTGTTGAACTACACCAGAACAGCTGGTGGTGAGAGGAGGTTACGCTCTAACATACTGGAGCCCCTGCAGGACGTGGTGACTATTAACTCTCGCCTGGACAGCGTACAGGTGAGAGACTGTTCTGTGCTCAGCCATCAGCAGTTTTCACTCAGTTACGTCATTCACCAATGAATCTTCCCTTTGATCCGTTTGCAGGAGTTGCTACAGAATGAAGATCTCTTCTTTGGACTGAAGAATGGTGATTTCATATATATATATGTCAGTTTAGAAACCTCAGCTGTTTGTTCCCTTGTTGCACTCTTCATTTGTGAGGTTTGGTATGTTTATTATGTTGTTGCCATTGAGCAATTCCTGTGTTTTACACAAAGTGATTTAACCATTGCGGTTGTGATGTGAGTTCCAGGGTCATAACCGCATAAAATCACAGCCACAATTAATTAATATCAGCCAGGTGCCAGAGTGTTTGAACACATTTAAGATTGATTGAGGTTGTGTTCTAATTCACAGCCATTGCACACTTCTTGGATATTGATGAGCTGCTGTCTGCACTCGTTCAGGTCTCAAAGCAAGAGACGGTAAACACATTTACCAGACACAGACATAACAGATGTTCTCCGCTGGGAACCAAGACTTCTGCAATTGATTTCTCTTGTTCTTCTCTCATTTAATTTAATGGAGTTTGAAATATTTTAGGTGACAGAAATCAATTTTTATGTCTCTCTGCTGAGCTCAGTGTGCAGTTACAACTAAAAGTAATATGTGGCATCATTTGTGAGATGATTTCCACAAAAAGTGCAAACACTGTAACTCTGTGGCTTGATAAATTCAAGCTTTTATCTTCAGCATATTTGATTGAACAAGCCTTAAAGGTTTGGAGGTGACTCACTTTTCATCATTAGAGAGAAGTAATGTTTCTGTGTGGCTTTCTATGCAGGTAGCAGTGGCCGAAACTAAAATAACACAAGTCATACAGCTGAAACACATTCTGGAGCTGGTGCCCACACTAAAGGTTACAATTCCATTAGATGGCTGTGCAAAATTACTGTCAATGACACACAAAAAAGCTTTACTGCATTTTAAGATTGTGTTTTTGTGAATGAATCAGTGAGTCACTTTCTCTTTGATAAGGTGAGGTTGAAACATTCCAAAACAGCTTTATTGGAAGCGTATTACAAGTCACTTGAAGACAGTAGGTAATGACTATATTTGCATTTGTGAATTACACAGACCTTTATAGTGAAGCATGAAACATGAGCCTGTTTATTTCTACTGCTTATCAATTGTGGTGTCTCAGGTTTACCATCATTCTGGATCAGATCAAATCATTGATTAATGATGACACCAGCTACATGAAAGGCAGTCTGAACATGCGCACACAGAAGTGCTATGCTGTGCGGCCCAACGTCAATGAGTTCCTAGACATTGCAAGGCGGGCCTACACAGAGGTAGTGGATGACATAGCAGGTGAGCTTCTGACATCATTGGACTGTGAAATAGAGGAACATTTAGACTCATGGGGACAAGTGTTACAGAGATTTAACAGAGTACAAAGTACGGCTCAAATCCAATCCAGTAAATCTAGTGCTTTTATAAAACAGTGACACCATGACCATAACATCATAACAAATTTGAAGTTTAGTTTTATAACTGGGGTTAGATGTTAAATGTTAGTTTTGTTTAAGTCTAATATTTCTCTGTTCTATAAATATCACAATCTAAAGTACTATCACTTAAAACTGAATAAGAATAGTAGATGCAAGTCATGTGACTAATCATCATGTGACTAATCACATCTTCCACATTTCATACTATATGTTAGTCATGAATTTGGAGTTATTGTTTATGTTTTTTTTGGTGAACAGGATTGGTGGATCGTCTTGGAGAGAAGTACAGCCTTCCCCTACGGACAAGTTTTAGCAGCACACGAGGTTTCTTTATTCAAATGAGGCTGGAGGGTGGGAATTTATCTGGGGGGACGTTACCAGAAGAATTCATCAAAGTAAGCCACAGACCTTTATCTGTCTGTATGAAAACAATGACATTTGTAATGTAATTTATTCTGCATACATGAATATGTGGATGCCCTTATTTGTATTGAACTGATTTGCTTCTATGTTCACCTAACCCAAGTCACTTTGGATAAAAGTGTCTGCTAAATGCCTAAATGTAAATGATTTGGCTATTGCAAGAAGAAACTTTTTTATTTTAGTGAGGTCCACATAAAGATGTTTTACTAAGTGTAGCATAGAATAACTTAAAAGACCGACATAAAGAAATGTGTTTTATTTAATGTTTTAATGCACTGTAAAGTCTTATGTTTAAATGTTTATAAAATACTCTACATAAAGCAACCTTGAGCTGAAAGGCTATATAGATAAAACTTCTGCAAAGTTTTTTGAATGAACAGTTCAGATAAAAGTTAATATAAAAGTTAGGATTTAGATAACTTTTAAGTTTTAAGTTTTTTTTCAATTTGGAGCTGCTTGGTCAACAACAACTTTTTTTTAAGTGCAGGCCAAAATACAACTGCCACAGCTAATGGTTAATTTTGGTAGTCAGTGTTTGTTTGGTAATGGAATTAAACTCAACACTATAGGTCACCAGGCAGAAAAACAACTATGGCTTCACCACTGTAGACCTAATGAAAATGAACGACCACTGTGAGGAGGCTTTGAAAGAGATTTTTCATATGTCTTATGTGTGAGTATAAATCAGACTCATTTAACCTTTGTAGTACGTGATATATACATATTTGTGCACCAGTAATGGTATGATTGTACATTGCAGGGTGGTGTCCAGGTTCCTAAGTGAGGTCTATGAACACATCCACTGTCTATACAAACTATCTGATGCTGTGTCTATGTTGGACATGCTGCTGTCTTTGGCTCACGCTTGCACTGTGTCAGACTATGGTAGTTGAACAAAGTCTGTCTTTTACTTCAATTACTTCAGTTAGCGCAAATGTAATATGTAATATTTAATAAAAGGGGAAGTTTCATAATCTCAAGGCAACATTTCAATAAGTTCAAATTGGTAACAAAATCACATATTAAATGTATCAAATGTTGTTTCTAATAACACCAAAAATCGCATATATTAGCTTGTTCCTGCCAATGTGCACGTGTGGTGTTGATCACGTTTATCACAGTCTGATCACAGCTTTCTGAAAGATGCTTTTGTAAAATCATGCTACAGAAGATCAGATTTAAAATGTTATCTGTCTCATGCAACTATTGTAGTAAGTGGGCTCACCAGTCAGATCCAGTGTCACTTTTAACTGCAGCTGTAGTGATGTTGCAGGCAGCAATAATGGCCTATTAGCAACTGTTTCTGACAGGTACTTCCTTTAGTAGAGCTGCAATGTTGGGTATTTTATTATTTTTTAGTATCTCTCATTTGTTTTAATACAAATTTCACCTCTCAACTATATATCATCTCTGCGTTGAAGCACCAGACAGTGTAAACATACACTTACTGTGAGCACATGAAATATTTCCTTTTCTCCCTCCTAAGATCTTGAAGTTATGATATGATTTTCACACTTCTTAATAACTGCAGTTTTGTGATTTTAATATTAAAACAACTTTCTGAATATCCCGCAGTGCGTCCTGAATTCACTGATACGTTGGCAATAAAACAAGGCCGCCACCCTATTCTGGAGCGCATTTCTGGGCAACAACCCATCTCAAACAACAGCTACATTTCTGAGGGAAGCAACTTTGTCATCATAACAGGCCCCAACATGAGCGGCAAGTCCACCTACCTCAAACAGGTCGCTCTCTGCCAGATAATGGCTCAGATAGGTACAAGAAGCAATTATATAAAAGGTTTTGAACCTTGTTTAGTACAAGTCATTTGGTCAATACATCATTACCATATTTCATAGTTTTGATTGTAAAATGTGTGGGTAATGGTTAGCAGGTTTGTTGTGTTTTTTAATAGCTCTGTCATGGACTAATCTTGTCTTTCTGCATGAATTACCACCAGCTGTTTCTTAATCCTGTAGGATAAAAACAAACTTATTTGCAAAGTCTTTGTCCCAGGATCCTTTGTGCCTGCCGAGTATGCCTCCTTTCGTATTGCGGATCAGATTTTCACCAGAATAGGAGTAGATGATGACTTTGAGACCAACTCCTCCACATTTATGGTCGAGATGAAAGAGGTTAATTTAAGACAGGAAAACACAAAGTGCAAAAAAGTTATTGTAACCCAAAAGTATAGTATCAAGTCTATTTAGTATTACTAAATGTGTCTTGTGTATTATGATATTTTTATGTTTTTTTTAATGTCATGTGAGGTTTATTAAGAAAACATTTCTGTGTTTAAATACTTCTAGGTGTCTTACATCATCCACAATGCTAGCGCTAAGTCACTTATTATTATTGATGAGCTGGGCCGAGGCACCAGTCCAGAGGAGGGTGTTGGCATTTGCCACAGTGTCTGTGAATTCCTTATCAATCTTAAGGTGGTCTGTTTATTTCATCATACAGGAACATAGAAGACATATTTCCAGTTAGATACTTTGCCATCTTATTTTGGCTCCTGTAGGCCTTTACGCTGTTTGCAACACATTTTCTTGAGCTATGTCAGCTGGAAACTCTTTACCCCAATGTGGAGAACCAACACATGCAGGTCCAACACATCCACAAAGACGGCAGAGTGGAGAGTGTGGTGTACACATATCTGCTGAGCCAAGGGCACTCTGAGGAACGCAACTACGGTGGGTTAAGATCATTGCCTGGGTTTCATCCAGTTCATTCTATGGTGCAGAACATAAGGAATAATTGAAACACATGTTGCTGCTGTTTGTTTAGGTATAAGAGCAGCAGAGATGACTGCATTATCACCAGACATTATTCAGGAGGCTAAAAATGTTGCAGCTAAAATCAGCCAGAAACTATGGGTACATTTTATCCTGGACACTCATGTATATGTGTAATATTACAGAAGTACGGAGACAACTTGTGCAATCTTGTGTCTCTTCATTTCTATGAAGTCGCTGAAGTAATTGATCTCCATGGTTCTGTTTACAGGCCAAGCACTGTAGTGACCCTGCCACTCTCAGACAGAGGGCTGAATATCGTCTTGCAACTAGACTGTTGCAGACAGCGCGTAACTCACGGCTAGACCCAGAGAGCCTGCGTCACTACCTGAAAGGCTTGAAGAGACATTATATAGCTGAACTACAAAACAGTTCAGAGTCCATAGAGGAGTGAGGCTGGGCTGAGGCAACTCATTGAACACACATTCTAAACAGAACCAGGAGAATGTTTCACAATGCAGATACCTGATTTGTTTTATGTTGTGTTTAAAATGTATATTTTTTATTCTGCATTGTTTATGAAAATGTAGTTTTCTGTTTGTGTCCTTATAAGCCTGTTTAATTGGTTGTTTAGGAGAATATTAAAAATGACATGACAACAGTTTTGTGATTTATTACTATTATGTATTGTAGTTACACAATAACATTCAAAAGATAACTTGTCAAAGTGTCATCGTAACAAAAAATGTACAAACATGTTTTGATGGCCATTTCAGCTCTAAACAAAACATTACAAATGACTACACATTTTGTATGGTTACTATATCCTACCCATATTAGTAGGACCAGAATATGCAGATTTGTAAGTGTTAAATGTTGCAAATATAGAAAATATGTTCCCTGCAGTTTCAACTGGATGCGAGAATCGTGTTTATATTGCAGTGTGAGTGACTGAACCTGCCGCACTGACTCCAGGTGCCCAACCCACTCAGAAGAGCGGTGCTTTTCCATCGCGAGAGTTTGTGGCCGGACTCCCGCGAGATTTCGGCAGCGCGTCATTCCTGTTTCTCGAGCAGGGCTTCATCGCGCCCCTCTCTGTGCGCTTCAGCACACACTGACCTGACACTAGCAAAGCGGAACAAGTCGACGTGCCGCCTACAACCGGACCGGAGCCGCAGTGCACACTCCTTCCTTTAAGAAACGCGTTTTCATCCTGACAGTAATACTTGCTTGGGAATCACAGCAGGTAGGTGAAGTGCCGGTTTTATCTATTTATATATCAAGTGATTGTGGAGATTACACGGGGCCTAGCGCACTACCTGCCTCGCTGATCCTCCTCCATGCTGTGCCGAGGCAGACAGCCTTTCACTGGTCATGGCTTTAGCTGGTGCGTTACAGAAGACCCGAGATGCTTGCTGTAGATTGATTAGGAGGACACAGACTTCCGGTCTTAGTTTTTTTGTGATTTAAATGTAACTTTAAGGCTGCTGAACAAGCCGATAATGTCCGGTCAATCCACGCCTGTCTCTTTAAAGCTAGGCTAAGCTAGGGATCCTAATGTTGTGCAGATGACCGGCGCATGCCCACCACATTGTGCGATTGCACTTCCACATTCTGGTAAATTTCACATCCTTTCATTGCCGAAGTTTCTCGCTTAGACTGTCTAAGTATATGTTGTCCTACTATTGCTACTAGTTAGTTGGTCATTCAAGTTGCCAGTGTGGTGTTAGTTCCTTATTAAACGCATCGACCTACTTAAAGTCCTGCGTATAGTGGAGTAATTTCAGCAAGGGACTGTCATGCTCTAAGGACTTCGCTCCTTGTACCAACCAACTGTTATCTCTTATCAAGATGTGAGCTTTATCTGATGTTAGTAACTTAGATCCCAGCATACAACCAGAAATCTGTCTATTTATCATGATGTAGTGTAGACGGATGAGATTACCTGCCTTTGAGATGGGTGGTTTTAATAGTGTAGCTTTTAAATTTGCACATGCGCACTGATTTGTTGACGGAAAATGGGTCCTTATTGCATGACAGATGTCACCCAGCCTTTTTCTTTAAGTACCCCAGGAAATCAAAATGGTTTTTATTGCATGTCCCTCAGCCCTTTGCTAAGGGGATCCTAAAAGGTACTTTTAGCAAATATGTAAAGTTTGTTTCTTTTCTGGGCAAATGGAACAAAATATTTTAATTTGTATTGATTTTTATAATTATTTGTCAATAAAATAAACTCAAATTGAGCATCTGAAGGCAGGATGCCCATAAAGACACCATGCACCTTTGATGCACACTTTGAAGCACACTGATGTGGGCTTGTAGTGGACTACTACATAACAGAGTATGCAGCTCCACATCATTATCAAGTGTGGACTTTTTATCAAGTGAAGCAGTTATGTAAAAATAGAAAGTCTTTCAATATTTATACAACTTCCTGTTTTAGTAGGGAATAGGTTAGCTCAGGAACGTAGGGCCTTTAAGCCCATTTATGTGGGTGTGGGTCTGCTTCTCACACCTTTTGCCTTTCTGTCAGTATTTGGCCATGCTTTCCGTTCTCTGTACCACCTATTGTTCCGTGCGGTGTGTATTTAAATAAACAGTGAAAGAAGTTTACATAATTAGAAGTAGATGACTTCATTTTCGCTTCCTGTTTCTGGGTCATTGTAGGCAAAGCTGAAGGGGCGGAGCCTGAAATAGGTACATTTTATAAGCAATGAACTGATATAGGTTTTCATGGTTTACTTATCTTTATTCTCAATGGGTTTCAGTCCATTTTGATTATTTAATACTGTCTTGTACAATTACTGCATTTAAAAAATGTCCAAACATCAATCAATGCATATTTTATAATAAGAAATGTTAAATAATATTAAACATCCAAGTATGTTTTAATGTGCAATATTCAAGTATTCTACATCCAAGTTTAAAGTGTCTTAACATTCAGCAGTTCATTGAGTCAGGAAAAGATGCTAAAAATAATGTCTGATATTATGTCTGGTTGAGTCACCATGTTGGGCATGGAATGTCCAGTTGAGAGCAGTGCATTGTGGGATACATCACCCAGTGTTGTATTCTCAACATGTTGTCACATTTAGTGGCCCAGTCTTGTTGTCCATGGATTAAACCAATACATTCCATGGATTAACCCAATACCAATATATAAAGCATGCATGCTTTATACTGCAGAAATAGTATATTAGTAGTATGATATATTTCTGTTCCTAACATAGCTACAGACTTTGCCTAAAAGACTAATCCAGATTGTAAGGGTGTAAGAAATGTTTAGTTAATTATTACATAGACTTGGTAAATACAGGCACAAGGTCAAGACCGCTCTTATCACAGGTCTGCTGTAGCCGGCAACAGTTCATATCTCATTGATATCAGTGGTTAGTCACAGTGATAAATTGCCGCTTGCAGATTTGCCATCGGTAAACACCTCACCGTGCAGCAAGCTTCACATGCGCAGCGTCTTTGACTCTCATCTTTGTTTCGTTTTCCTCTCAGCAGGACAAAGAAAAGTACACACAGTTCAGAGAAAGTGAGCACACCACACCCATCACCAGAGCTGTGGGAATCTAACACACACAAGCCCAAAGCAATGCTCTTTTCCACTTGCTTGGCAAGCAATACGAAATTAAGAGCAGTGAGCTGATCTTTGCTTACAACTCAGCAGCTGCTTGTTCTGTCTTGTACGTTTTGAGCAGTTTTAAACATTCCTTTGCTGCTTTGGCTTTAGTCTTCAACAATTTTACACAAGCACAATTATTTTTTATTGGACTGTTGTAAATCTGACAGTCTTGCTTCTGAAATACTTGATACATCATTCAGGCGTTGATCTCTTGGTGTCCATGTGAGTTTTGTTTCTAAATGAAATGTGCTTTATATTCTAAAAGCGTAACTATATTGACTGATATGTTTTAACACAGTACTAAATTCTTACTAGTAGCAAGAAATCCAGAAACAGCCAAAACACATAATAAATGAACAGGTAGAGGCTGGTAGAACTTGAATATCAAGCATTGCAGATGCTTAGACATCGGCAGGTTAAGATACTGTTTTAAGATTAAGAATATGACATGCTGATACAAATTCACCTAGAGTTTGTAGTGGATCTTATTTGCTTGCAAATGATGTTTGTTGGCTAAGTAACTTTGTGAGATGAAATGAAAGAAATTGGGAATTATGAACAGGTGGCCTCTTCAGATGTTCTGGGCCACTGAAGTAGAATGATATTCCTAAATGTATTCTAATGTAATCCATTTATCCAGTTTCCCAACACGGTGGATCTCTGGAACGTACTGAACGGAACAGACTTCAGCCCAACAGAAAGTAAAAGGCTCTTACAGAATCTGGCCCTCTTCCTGTTTGCTGCACTGTCCTGAAGGCAGAAAGCAGCCAGGCATGTCATCCAGTACAACACAGCCCTGTTTCAGTTCGCATTTGTACTGAAGCACTCAACCAAAAGTCCAGATTTCCACTTTCCAGAGCCTCCATCAGACGTTTGTTTATCCTTGTTGCCTCATCGTCATAAGACATTAAAGACATTGATTTTGTTTCCTCATTGTGGGGGGATGGAATTTTGTTCTGACAGTCTAAAATGTTTTCCCATAGATTTCATTAACTGGCTTTAATAACACAAGGTTGGAAAAATGGTGGCTGAGCTAGGTTAGCATTGAGGGGGAGTGAGTGTCTGTTTAACGTTTGATGTCACTCAGCGTCAAGGTACTGCTGCAAGGGAGTGACATTTTCCCAGCTGGATATTTTTGTTCCTCGCAAAGCTCCTCTGTGTTGGTCTCAGGATGTCACTTGAGCTGTAAGTGATGGGTGTTTGCTGAATGACATTTTTGGCTTCCCTTACTTTTATTTCTGTGGCATCATCATTTAACTAAACAATGCAGTGTTTTAGGTATTGACATCAGTTTTATGCCTGTATTTGTTTTGAATTCTGTGATAACCACCCAGCACTACATTAGTGTTACTTGCGCTCTTATTTAACTCGCTATCAATAAGTAAACCCAGATTGCTGCATTCAACACACATACTACACTTTCACCATCAGTGAAAAGGTGGTGGTGCAAGGAGCAGGTTAGCAGGCCTGGAGGAGGTGATAATATGTTACTCGAGTTAAAGGAGATAGTATATAGGTAAATTAGTGTAACAGTACTTTTACTGGTCAAAACATCTTATATCAGCTATCCCTGAGGCATTTTATCAACCAGTGCTTTTAAACAGCACTATACATGGCTGTGGTAGCTGTGTAGTCTGCTGGGTAACTGACTGTACTGATTCCTGTTGAGCTTTCATTAAGATGATAATGAGATTAATTCAGATTCTGGTGGGTTTACATGTAGGACTGTTGTGAAGGATTAGACTCCGCACCATGTGTCCATGAAAGCAAGTGTAATATCTATTAAAAGAAATCATAGTCATGCAATCAAGCAGCCTTCAATGAAATCAAATCCCATGTGATGAGAGAACCTATTTGAATGAGTATCTGTGTGCTTTCTCTCTCTCTCTCTCGACAGAATGGCACTGGACATGGCAGACTCGCAGTACCTCCTCATCCTGGCACCGTCGCTGGTCATTGCTCTTATGTTCCTTTTCTTTTGGCTCTTCATGAAAGAAACGTCCTACGATGAGGTTCTGGCCCGCCAGAAACGAGACCTAAAACTGCCGCCCACCAAGCCTGAGGCCCGGAAGAAGAGCGAGAAGAAGAAGAACAAGAAGAAGGAGACGGGTGGAAGTGGTGGCGGAGGGGGTGGTGGAGGCGAATCGGAAGAAGAACTGAGAGATTTTGATTTGTCAGATGCTGGGAACCCTGCCTCAAACGAAGAGGATTCTGAGGCGGTACCCGTGATTCTGTCTGTTGCTGCTCCGGTCCAGGCAGAGTCTCCGTCAGGGGTTAGAGAGAGGAAAAAGAAAGAGAAGAAGACCAAGCCTGTTCCGGCTGCTAGCCCGACTCTTGTCTCCTCCGCATGTACCACCTCAGCTACCCCTCCTGTCTCTGAAGAACCAGAAGTCAACGGCTCCAAACCTTCTGGCCGTAAAGAGCAGCCCCTCCCCCTGACCAAACAGTCCAGCCCCCCGCAGCCTCAAGCCACACCCACACCTTCTGCTCTGACTGAGACTGTCAGCAAAAAGAAGGCCAAGAAACAGAAGAGTGAGTCTGGTGAGTAGATTAAAAACATTAAGTCATGTCCAACAACCGGCTCTTATTTGAACAAGTGAACACACTATTAAAAGAATAGTTCACCTGAAAATGAACATTTTGTCATTATTTAGTCACACTCATTTTGTTCCAAACCCACATGTGGGTTTCCATGGAATAGACAAAGAAATTTCAAACTTGCATTTGTACAATATATATTTATACCTATATCCATATCTATATTATTTACAGTATATAGCAACATACAGGTTTGAAATGACATGAGGATAGATACATTATTTTAGTAGAATTTCACATGTGAACTCTCCTATCATAGATTCTGAATTGTTCGTGTACATCAGTGACTGCTGCAGAGATACTCTGAGGTTTTTTCACATAACACTGCTCAGTCACTCACATTAGTGTCTTAGGTGAAGCTTTCTGTCTCTTATCTCATCTAATTAGCTTGCTTGCATTAGCAAGCATTCAATTTATTGCCCTCATGCTTAAGTTGAGAAGTTCACTAAACCCCTGGCCATACATGTGCAACTTTGAGATAAGTAAACTCATGATGATGCGTGAATGATACTTCAATTTAAGCAACTTACTGAGAAGAGGTGAACTGTTTTGGTTAACTTTTTTGTAGCGATTGCATTTGGGGTTTAGCGCCACCCTAATATTGAGGCAGATAGTTTTGTAATAGCGTGACTGCTCGCATTGTCTTTTAAATGTACAAATGTGGTTTACCTTATTCCTAAACCCATGTAAACTTATTTTTTCCAAGTTTTTTTTAAAGAAAATGAAAGATTATATGTGTTATGAATGATGTGTTATTCTATTCCTCATTTCACACAGAAGAACATCCACCTGAGGTCAGGCCCGATCCGTCTCCTCCTGCTGTGAAAGAAGAGGAGCGAGTGATTGTGGAGATAAAGGCACAGGACGGCACCACCCCCGTTGCCATGGCAGCACCCCCAACATCCTCTAGCGGCAGTGGGCGTAGAAAGAAGAAGCAGAAGGTGGAGCCTGTTGTCATGGGTGAGTTTAGATAAAAACATTTAACTGTAAACTCATTAAGTAATTGAGTGGATTATACATTTGGTTTAATTAATTTTGTGGTGACGTTTGTTTCAGTGGAAGAGGCGCTCGTTCAGTCCTCAGCCCCGATCACTCAGACCGACTCTTCCTCCCCAACAAACCATCAGAACAACCAAAACAATGAAGCCCCGCCCCCTGCCCCCCCAACCACTAAACATGGCAAGAAACAGAAGGGTGAAACTAACAAAGGTATTTATTTTGTTTGAAACAGTTTATAATGTTCCTCTTCATATTCATTGTTTATTCATTGTGTCTCATTTTCCCATAATATTTTTCATTCCCAAAGTTTATAATTCACTGGATTGTTTTCATCAAGTAGTCATCAAAGAGGCCACAAATCACAATAAACTTCCTACAAACTATTGAAGAGCTTGTTGATTCTTTCTCAATGGTTTTTAAGAAAATGGAGACCCTTGCTATTTTCAGCCCACTTAACCATAATGTCTTTGTCTTTAATGCCTTTGGCCCTCAAGTGAGGATGGCAAAGATCCAATTGGGCAAATGAATGCATTTGTTTGCAATTGTTAATTAGCAAATCTTTTAGAGCCATCTACAGACAATGAGCCCCATATTTCTACAGATCTGCAGCAGTGTCTGTGGTCGATTTCAGTCCATCGATTGATCCAGGCGCTGTAATGAGATAGCAGTGATTACATCATACCTTCAGACAAAGAGTGTACTGAAATGACCCGATGTACAGTCGACCAATGCCAGTCTGTTTGTGTGCAGAGAACTCTGAGGTGAAATTCAAAGAGCTGGTGGCGAGTGTTGGCGGACTGGTCCTGTCGGACTCTGAGGTGGTCGGTCTCGTGTCTCTTCTTCGTGACAAGAGTCCCAACGCTCTGGACGCCTGGTATAAGGTTGGAGAATGGCGTTCACTTGCATCTTATCTTACCTTAAAGTGTTTAATCTGATGTCAGTTGTCAAATTTGTGATGATGTTCCGTTTTCGCTTTCGTAGTCGGCGGTTAAGTTCGAGCTCTCGGCACAACAGCTGGCAGAGAAAGATCGTTTTCTGAACACGCTGCAGGAGGAGGCGTCCATCGCCAAGGGCAAAGTTAAACAGCTGAGCCAGGTTAGCCATTCATTCATGTCTGCTTTGTTTTCTTAGAAAAATTAGACATTTCTGTTCATAAACGTGGTACAAATTGAAGTTTAGTTATTTGAAGCAATAAATACACGTCTTGTTTTGTAGATAGATTTTTTGTAAGACGCATAGTTTGTATATGGATGTATATTTGGGCATATATTTTAAAGCTGCAATCAGTTTAGTCTCTCTATCACCTTCTGTTATTTTCCTAACATGGATGAGTTTAAATGTTAAGTCACTGCTGTAACAACTACAAATGTTCCACCATACTCAGTTATACATGCAAAATAGTGGGTCTGATATACTTACCAAGTAACTGATTTTTGTTTATTTTTAACAAAAAAGTTCATATTGCAGCCTTAAACTGCAGTATGAACTTAAACTGTCAAAAAAGCCTTAAACTGTCAAAAAAGTGGCCATATAATTTCACACACTTTAGGATTTCGAACTGTTGAATACAGGGTTTGAAACATTATCATACCAAATGAATGCAGATCATAATATCAAGCTTCACATTTTTCTGATGGTTCCTGATAGCTGCATTTCACTCCGTCGTATCTGTGGAAAGCGGCACGCAAGCTCTGCAGTACAATTAAAACAGAACTGACAGAATTAGGACTATAAATATAACGGTATTAGATTCGCTTCACTTTGAAGAGCACCGCAGTTATTTATCGAATGACGCTTCAGGAACTGCAGGCTGAGAAGCAGAAGACAGGCCGTGTGGAGTCACTGCTGCATGAACAGCGTGTTGCCAGGGAAAAAGACATCATGCAGGCTAAAGCTCAAAGCTACCAGGAGATGCAGATTAAGGTAATCAATCTCTCCAGCCGATGATGTCCTGCAGATGATCTCACCATCTGTGTCACGACAAATACATAAGCAAGGGCGCTTGACGTTTGGTTCTGCTAACATCTAAAGACCCGTGAATGTTTCCCCTGCAGTTCCAGCAGTTACGGGAGCAGCTGGAGGGTCAAATCGCACGACTGCAGCAGGAGAACAGCATCCTCAGAGATGCTGTGGAGAGATGTTCCACCAGCAACCAAATGGAGACCAAGTGAGTTCCAACAACTCCCTTATGTTCACCATAGCTGTGAATGAAGAACTTATTTTTGAAAGACTTTCTCTTAGCTAATTAATCTACTTGCTGTAGGTTAGCAAACAAGACATGCTGACTAACCTACCCATCTTTCCTTTGTAACATTGTAACAGGGTCACACAACAATCTGTGTGTATGTCTGTCATTCAGACAAGGTTTAAAAATAAACTACAGACTACATGTGCCAAATAAGAGGTCATTGTTTTAACAGTATACCCTAGAGGAGACACACAGTGAGCAATTATATGGGTATCCACGAAACAGTGTATCTAGCAATATTTTAGAATAAAACACTGAGACACTACTGAATAAATTGTAGTTAAGTTAACAATACTAATAAACCGTAGATACACTCCATTCTTAATAATGTGATTCATGTCAACACATGGAGAACACTGCAATGTCAGCATTCATGGAAACCAGTCGGAAAGTTTCCACAATGTTTTGCAATGGTTTACATTTTAATGTGTTTGTGTTTTGTTAGGCAGTCATCCGAGCTGAATAAGCTGCGTTCAGAATGCAATGGTCTGATGAAAGAGTTGGGAGACACCAAAAACAAGCTGCAGCAAGAAGAACTTCAGCGGAAGAGTCTTGAAGTCAACTACAAGCAGAACGTGTCCCAACTGGAGGTGCACAACCCATAACACCCACAAATCTCTGCAGTATATACTTCATGACATCACACTCTCAGCTGTGACCTATACCATTTATGACATCACATCCTCACAATGCTCTGTAGTATACACTTCATGACATCACACAATTTCTCAGCTGCGCACTACAGACTTTTAACATCATGCTTGCATTGCAGTACACCTGATCATTATTATTATGCCTTTATACAGCCCTACACTTTATGCTTTGACACCATCAACACCCTTGAACATTTTATGACACCACACTCCTCGCACCAAAACATCTCATACACTGTGCTAAAATGCTTTTAGTATAAACCTTGTGACTTATTCATCTCAGGATGCCAAGCGCCGCTGGGAAGATCTGCAGAACTATTTACACAGCGTGAATTCAGAGAGAGAAAAGCTTCAGGCTGCTAAACAAGGCAAGAACACAAACACACGTCACCACCTTATAGTCATCAACTGTCCTACACACACACACACCATTCAACCCTCTTTCTTTGTGTCCCCTCAGAGCTGCAGAATCAGCTGATGGCGGTGGAGACGGAGATAACCAATAAAAACAAGGAGATCCAGACTCTCCACAGCAGCCTGACGGACACGCACATCTGTAAGGAGCAGGAGCAGAAGAAGGTCCTGCAGCTGGAGCAGAAGGTCATGCAGCTGCTGGAGGCATCACAGCACACCATGCAGCCTGACAACCAGCTACAGGAACAAGTTCAGGTATTGCTTCCTGTAGCTCAAGCTTCCTGTAGCTCAAGCTTCCTGTAGCTCAAGCTTCCCCTAGCTCAACCCTAAGAGACTAAAGCTTCTAATGGTGCCTTCATGATACAACATTGCTGATGTTCGCATTATGTTGATGTTTGCAGGATCTTCTCAATGAGAACAAAACGCTGAAAGTTCAGATTGAGAATCTCCAGGCTCAGATCAACTCTCAGGTATGCTTGTAGGCTGGCGGATGAGGGAGAATGTGTCTCTGCTTGTCGGTTGACCATCACAGTCAAGCGTCACTTCTTTTATCTTCTCTCTTCTCAGGCTACAACGGTATCACATTTCGAGGAGCTTCAAAAACTGTGAGTGATGACCTCCCAAAAGAAGCCGTCTATAGTTTCATGCTGAGTATTCGGCGTCCTAGCCAGGCAGGATGTGACAGGTTTCCAGTGTGGATTGATGTTTCTGCACATATATATATATGTGTGTGTGTGTGTGTGTGTTTGTGTGTGTGTGTGTGTGTGTATACGTATAGAAACATCACATATCACATATATAAACACTTTGTAGTGGAATAATTACTAGACACAATTGCAAATAATTTGAATATAGCTCATCCAATCAAAATTTAGATTCTGTTCTATCCAACCGCACTTGTTTTCAATGCTTTCAAAGACTTGGGGCTTTATCACATTGTGCCTGGTTATGTCACATTGTAAATCAGTCACCTGTATGTTATACTTGTTGAGTTGAGTTTACATTCTCATTAACAATCTCTTATTAGACTGGCTGAGAAGGAGCTACAGAGAAAGAGTCTAGAAGATTCTCTGAACGCAGAGAGAAGCAGCGGTGCCAGCCGGGAGACCAACATGCAGGCAAGTGTCACCATCATCACTCCCGCTCACAGCATCACAGCCGGGTTCACTTCCTGTGTGTAACAGATACATGCCACTATTTTCACAGGCCATGCACAACGAGAACATAAACCTGAAAGTGGACCTCCAGAATCTGCAGGCACAGATTTCTGAGCAGGTTGGACTTAAATTAGTCTTTTCTATTTATTTATTTATTTTTAATACCCTTTAATAAGCATAAACACTCACTCACTCTTGTCATTCTAGGCTGTGTCTATGGATCAATTTCAGCAGGGGTGGGTGCACTTAAACTAATGTTATATTCTAATATATTTAATATTGTTATGCTCTGTTCTTATTACACTATAAGGAAGTATTGTGTAGAGAGTCACAGACTGAATGTTGTCGCATTAGGGAAGTTAGTGCAAAAGTCTGTCTGAATAAAATGTGAACACCTCTCATTGTCTGTGGTTTATCACAGATGATTGTTGAGTGAATGTTGTGTGTGCTCAGCTTACAGCAGCGTGATGAGAAAGTGAAAACAGTGGAGAATCTTCTGAAGTCCAGCCTCATTCAGGTGGCCAATAAGGAAGAAGAACTGAGGGTAAATGAAAACGGATTAAAATGTTGTGCTTTACGTGTGT